>JAUZSU010023063.1:0-22318 GCA_034780255.1 Parotocinclus maculicauda
CTTAACCCACAATTGCTTGGATTGTAAAACTGTATCAGTTGTAAGTCGCTCTGGATAAGGGCGTCTGCTAAATGCTGTAAATGTAAATACAAGCCAAAGAAAATTGGTGTTTTAATTGGTGTCTTTGTAATTTTTAAAATCATTTTCCATACTCTCCATAAGTTTTACGTGTCTGTGTCTGTGTGTGTCTCTGTATACACCTTTCTCTTGGGCTTTCTGCTGATCCCACACAGACCTCGGCTGCCCCTTTAGACCCTGGCCATCTGTGCAGCATGGCTTGTGCATGTGTAGAGGTCATTCTTTGATGTGCATGTGTGTGTCAAAGGTAGTCATTTTTCAAAGTTGTCTTTAAAACAGAGCTCTGTCTTACAAAAGAACATCAGGCCCACCAGCAGCACTTCTCAAGGATTACCGTACCTCTGAACATCGAGCACATTATCTTTGGCAGGGTTGACTGTGCTCACTGGTGATACTGCCGCTTTCTTTATATAACAGCTTGGCTTTAATGAGACTTCTGTAACTTGTAATTAGCTTTATGCAGATGCCAGTGTGCCCTGTCTACTCTCATACTGTTCTATTGTTTTCCTTTATCAAAAAAAGTTCAATCATTTCGGTTCCAACACGAAAATTCTGCTGACCTAGAACTAAGATGTAGATTTTGTATCTTTCACTGCAAATCCTATTAAACTGGTACTGTTTTAGACAGGACAAACATTATTTCATATCAATAAGATTCATTTGTTGGAAGGACAGAGTAAGCGTGTTTATGGTGATGGTGAGTGGCGTTTAAGGGACTGGACTATATACCAGGAGGTCCAAGGTTCAAATCCCTTCACCCACAATTGTAATTCGATCTGGATGGGGTCGGTTAAATGACTAAATTGTAAATGTGTACTGCTCACAAAAATATTTCATTATGGGATATTTACTTTTGATGTAAATATCATTTTTGTGACCAATATAATATTCAGTGCACAAAAAGCAATGTCATGAATTAGAAACTTAAATGCAAAACCGATTCAGCTGCAAAGTGAAACAGATTTTTTAGTTGATGAGATTGAAAATGTAAATACACTGTAAAAAAAAAAAAGTATATTCTTGCATAAGTCTTTGTTTCAGAATTCAGTTTAGCTTTTGTTTAGTGTTTATAAAACTTGTACTAACAGGTTTACTGAATTAATTTCCATGTTGCACATTTACAGTAATATGTCTTTTCTATGGTGATGTACTGTAAACTTTATTTGATTTTTAATTACATAAAAGTAAAAAAAAAAAAAGAGTATTTCTTATTGCAACTTATTATTTATTGCACCATTTTGAGTAAACCCTAGTGATTGCTCTCTGAGAATCCCAGCAGATCAGTTAAGAAAGTACTCAAACCAGTTCATCTGACATGGTCAAAATCACTGAGATCACATTCTTCTCCCCATTCTGATGCTTGAGGGTAACATTACCTGAAGCTGCTACAATAAAGGTGTGTTATTTTATGCATTGCACTACTGCCACACCCAAGCAATGTCCAACCAGACTGGAATGCACCACTGGAATGCACTGTACGTCTTTTTTGGTGGTGGGTAGCGCATTAAACATCTGTGCCACCCAAATGTCCCGAAGCAACCCATTTTTCATTTTTATTCTTCACTTTTCGCAAGGGCAAGGAACCCTGAATTCACTGGCGCCGGCTGAAGTGCATTCTGGGCAGAGCACCAGTCTATCACAGGCTTTTGTACAAGCATCACTAGGGCTATTAGCTGACAAATATTATAAACTATTATGACAAGCAACATTTACTTTATTTATTTTATAATTAGAAAGTCAAGTAGACCTGTCACAATCATAAAACTTTAGCTGATGATTAGGTGGCATATTTTAATTGTCTGTTTATTGAATGCCTCTAATAAAGTACAAGCCTAAAGTGACTAAACACTTACCTTCTTACTTACTAGCCATGCTTGATTAGCAGCTCATACTGCATACTTTTCAGAATAATGCACTGCATGTGCATGCACCCAAAAACCCACACATATGGAAACGAATGTATAAAAATAAGAAGGCAAAACATGACATAAGTGTAAATATGTGCAGGAAAACTGCATGCATACATACATCTTAATGATTGCCTTATTTACTTACTTACTTATTTAAACTTCAACCCAGTATAACCAACTCACATCCTCCAGAATTCCACTCTGGAAATTATGTAGTCAGACACAATTGCGTTTATTTGAGTTATGATTATCTAAAATGGTTGATTAGAAGATTTTGTCATAATTGGGACTGCCCTAGGTACCACCTGACCTTCATGTTGCGAGCCGTACGGGGTTGCGATTCAAGCCCAGGTCTTCGGGAACTCTCCTGAAATGAGCTTAAAAATGCAATATGTAATTTTTGTAATAAGGTTAATAATGGTACGTACATGTTGTGTAGTAATCGTGATAGTGTGTTGAGTGAACGTTTGCACAGCAGCCCAGTTTCAAGCTTCTTCAGTAAGGAAGATTAGCAGACACCCTGGGTGTCTAATGATCACTAGGAGACTAATTAGTGCTCTTAATGAGCCCTTCACAGTGTGCAATTCAGTACGGATTCATCTTCACACCTTAGGTAAAAATGCACATGTTAATTATGCATATAGATGTTAAAGGAAAACAGAATAAAATGTGTGTTTCTAATTAACAGAAAGTGGAATATATGGTACTGGGCAAAAATCTTAGACCACCCTTAAATTTGTTGTTTTTGCATTGGTATAATGAATGAATATAACATATTTTAGATGACTAGACCCAAAGGTTTCAAATATGGATTCATCACTTCATTATATTATTTTCCACTGATCTTCCGGTCTATTCCTGTCTTCTTTGAGCTTTAACATATTCTTTTCACCCTGTTCTCCTTCTGAAAAAATGTCATTTCTTTTCCTACCTTCGAAAAAGACTATTCCTTATCAAGCTTTTCTGTCTGTAGAAGGGTCAAATTGGCGTCCTGAACCGTAAGGGGAGGTCACACTTGCCACTTTAGCCTATATCTGCTGTTTTTTTCTTATAATTGTACGGTTTTGCTGTTACTCTATTTTTGTGTAGTTTCTAGCATTGCATAATCAACAATATAGCTCATGGTGGTATATCTAATAGTGACCTAATACTTTTGCACAGTAGGTAGTTTTTTTTTTAGAAAAAGCTTATCTTTAAGTAAACCAGGTTTGCTCTCTGGGCTTTATCACCAAGTGTTTTCCCAGCATTCCAAGTGTTCTGGTAGACTCGAAAAATCTGTTTCTAATAAGGCACACACATGCACAAACAACCCCCCACCCCACCCCCGTGTTTTTAAAATGCTTTGTCAGCTGCAGGTTAGAACAGTGAAAACGGCATGTCAGTCATTTTCTGTTAACCATGCAGAACGTTTAGCTTCCCAAAATAAATGCGATGTTCCTCTATCAAATGGAGTTCTGTATTTGGTGTGGGTGTCTGTGTGGGGGTGAGATAACGATTCAAATGTACATTTCTGGACAAAAAAATCGTGGGTGGGGCTCAGCCAGACAGAAGAAGAGAGAGTATTTATCAGTCAATATGTTTGTGCTTTTAAAGGCAGGTCAGTGTGGCGCCTTGCTCATTGCTGGGTCAATCCAGACTCTGACACTCCCCCGTTCAGTCCACTCGCTCTTACTGTAAGCGTAATCGTTTGTTAATGTATCAGTCTGTCTCAGAGACTGAGAGACAGAGCAGCACTCTGGGGAAGAGCTTCTATAGGCTGACACATGGTAAATATGTTACATCTGAGGTTACAGTGAACAACGGGCAGTCTGAAAAGGCTATTTTAGTCGACACAAAAGACAGTGAGTCATGTTTATGCCCTGAGGTGCAGAAAACAGACAGGGTTTGAGAATGAAGAAAAATTAATAAATAGCTGTCCTCTTTTTTATTGCTTTTTTTTTATTCATCTTCTCACCTCAGGTAAAAATGCGCATGTTAATTATGCACATAGATGTTAAAGGAAACAGAATGTGTTTCTAATTAAGAGAAAGTGGAATCTACGGTAGTGGGCAAAAGTCTTAGACCACCCTTAAATTGGTTGTTTTTGCAATGGTTTAATGAATACAATATACACATGAATACATACAAACTATATTTTAGATGACTGAACCCAAATATTTCAAACATGGATTCATCACTTCATTGTATTATTTTCCACTGATCTTCCAGTCTATTCCAGTCTTCTTTGAGCTTTAGAATATCCTTTTTACCCCGTTCTCCTTCTGACAAAATGTCATTTCTTCTTCTACCTTCGAAAAATACAATTTCTGATCAAGCTTTTTCTGACTGTAGAAGGGTCAAATTGGCATCCTGAACCATAAGGGGAGGTCACACTTGCCACTTTAGCCTATATCTGCTGTTTTTTCTTATAATTCTACTGTTTTGCTATTACTCTATTTTCATGTAGTTTCTAGCATTGCATAAACAGTATATCTCATGGTGGTATATCTAATGGTCTCCAAATACTTTTGCACAGTACTGTAGGTAGTTTTTTTTTTTTTAAAGTCCTCTTTTCTGCTGCTTTTTCTTTATTTACAGATCATTTAGTCACTGCTGTGCGTATTTTTTGCCTTTGTACAGATGTCTATCTTGCATATCCTGAAAGAGAACAAATGACACTTTTAAATAATAATACAGTGTGTGCGCTGTTTTGTTACGATCTAATCAAAGGACACTAATATTAATGTCCAAGATCTTAAATGCTATAATAGGAAAAAAAATTTCTTTTACTCCAGACAGTGTAGCCATAAACAGCTGTCACTTAAACAGCCAATCATCACTGCGGATATGCGAGCAGAGGTGTAAATTAAAGAACAGACGTTTCGACTTTAGGCTTTTTAGACTAGAGACTTTGGCTGATGTGTGTAGCGACTTTTTTGGACCGGTTACTCATGTATGTGTGTATAACTTTCTGCTATTTATTTGTAACAAGTTAAAAATGGTGAACATAAGTGTGTACCTGTCCTATTGTAAGTAGTAAGTTGTAAGTCGCTCTGGATAAGGGCGTCTGCTAAATGCTGGAAATGTAGTACTTTCGTTTGTCCCTGTATATTCTGTCTGTCCTATAACTGTTTAAACAGGTTCACATTCACTCATCTGTGTTTCACCTGACTGATCTTCTGTGTTGTTTGCATTTATGTCTATCAGTGGATTTTGAATGTCCTTTCATCATACATTGGACTGTGGTAACCTAGCGCTTAAGGTACAGTTGGGTCCTTAAGCCAGTCACTCTAAATAAGGACGTCTGCTAAATGCTGTAAATGTCTAAAAATACAAAATTATAAATTATTATGAACTATTATAATTGTGTTCGGTTTGTTTCTTACACAGTACATTACTTTAGTTTCAATAATTATTCGATTTAGTTTTATTTGTATAGCGCTTTTTACAATAGACATTGTCACAAAGCAGCTTTACATTGATACTTGAACAATTGTCACAAATTGGATTCTATTCTATTGAATTCTATTCCCATGTATTAAAAAGGTTTAGATTAGGCTTTGGACGTGATTAGGGATGCTGTATAGATAGTAGTGTCCCACTTGTTTTCAGCAGTATTTCTGACACATTTACGTTTCCACATATGTTTTCTTGTGAAAATACCCTTTGTGTTTACACCCAGTAGCTTATAAAGATTAAGGGACTATACCAATGTGTGGTCAACGCCCATCTCAGTCGACGTCCTATGTCACATTACGTAATGCGGACATTAAACAGCACACACCTGTACACTTGGTCTTAACACACTAGCCAACCACAGCAGGTACTTGGCTTTGGATTGTGGTTCCCTCTGGCCAGGCTGGGTATAGCTTAGAGGCACAAATGGCAGTGTCAGGGTGATGAAGGCTGGTCAGGAGATCATAAATTGGCACTTCAACAGAGACCTCTGCTGGTCTTGTGACACGCCTGCCATGCTTTATCTCCAGTTTGTACCATTCTATTTATTATTGCTAAACAACATAAGTAAGTAAGTAATTCCTATTCATTGTACTTATCATTTTGGAGCGTCTGTGGTACAGATGGCTTTTTTTACGAGGTGCAAATGCGTTGACAAGTTGGTGTGAAAGCTGTGTTTTATAGCAAAACAGCTGACCCTGAACAATGTGCTACCAAAACAGCTGGGTACCCATGTGTGTGAGGAAGTGTGGGTGAGAGAAGTTGATAAGCATGTCTCTAAGTGAGACAGTCCAGCCGTATTGACCCGTTAAAATGTAATAATACATTACAGGAAAACCCGCGGTAGAGAAATACTTTGTTATTAAACTCTACACCAGTACAGGCACCAGTCTGATCATCTCATCTAGAGTAAGGTGGCTAGACACAGGCTGATGCACACATATACAGAGACCGCTGGCGTGCGGTAGAGACACGGATATATGGACAAAAATAGACAATTACAATACAAAGCACTTAAAATAGATCTGAAACCCCGGACACACAAAGACAGAGCTCACCACAACCCAGTCTAATGTCTTTAGTGGCTCAGAGGTTATTCACTTTCACTTCAGATAACTCCACAGACATGAGCCTTAAGAAGCATTGTTCCCAAATTATGGTTAAGTCTCTTTAGTATGCTTGCTTTGTATTATGTCCGTTATTTTTATTACCTTCTATGTTACAGCTTTCTCCTACAAAGGGTCCAAACAGCACTTAGAAGTTCCTATAATTATTGTAAATATTACAAAAAGTTTAGCTTGTGTTGAACAGTTTAGGCTTCGGACATGATGTCATTAGGGATGCTGCATAGATGGCTGTGTGCCATTCATGTTTTTAGCAGTGTCTTCTGTAAAGTTTATTTAATTACATTTGAATCTGTTTTAACCCTTACGTAGAGGATGGGAATTAATTTCTTTATAAGTTAGATTATCATCATTAATTTAATTTTTTATAATTTTTTTTAAATGCACCTCGGTTTGAAATGACCAAAATACAGTGTTCCCTCGTTTATGGAGGGTGTACATTCCAGGACCACCCGCGATAAACGAAAATCTGCAAAGTCAGGGACGCTATATTTATTTAAGTATTTATACACTATTTTAGCTGTAGAACTTGCAGAACATTTGGGTGGCATCGTAGAGCTTGAATAAATTCAGTCTATAATTGACCTTTCACAAACAGCGAACACGACACCTCAGACAAAAACTTGTCATGTCGGCAAGTAGCGACTCAGGCGGGCAATGCTCTAGTCTTACTTCTCGTTTTTGGTGAGTATTCATTAGCTGAGTAAACTGAGTACACTATTTACTGTAAATCGTAATATTTTATTAATTATAACATTTCTTTATTGTTAGAATTTATATTTTTTATATATTTTTTAAATAAATTTTGTGATTTTTTTATGTAAAAGTTTACCAAATACATGTATATGTATACGTTAACTATATCACACGTACTACGCATGTGCAGATCAAATTCTGCAAAATCCTCGAAACATCGAAAATCTGTAATATATTTTTTCAATTCATATTTTTAGAAAACCAGCGATGCACCGAGTCCGCGAAAGGTGAACCGCGAAGTGGCGAGGGAACACTGTACTCAACGTACTTTACAATGCCACAACTTATGACACTTAATCTAAATATTAATGGTGATCTGATCATAAAAATATACACATTCAGGAGAAACAATAATCAAACAATAATTACACAATAATCGTTTTTTTTGTATTTCAACTTTCAATACTTTATTCAATAAATTACATTAAACATTTGTTTTTCTTTTAATAAAATAAGCTTTATTTTAAGTACTTTGCCCAGCTGTAGTGTTTTAAGCATCTTAAAGGTATGATACACACTACATTACTTCCCAGCACTCAGTAGTGTTTAGTATATGCTAAACTATGATATATACAGTACATATTAAACTCCTCAATTGATGATAAATTCAACTTACGATGGACTTCTCAAAAACTATTTTATAGTTTAAAAATGATCCTGTTACTTGGCAAAAAAGGTCAATCTGTTCATTATTGGCACCCCTTTAAAATGTTTATGCATATTTTAATTTGGACTCATTTGTAAATTAAAACATATAATGATCTAAAGTGGTCATATTAAGTTTACTGTACATACCTCTGTTCTCTACATCCCTTACTAGATGATGCTAAAGCTCATGCCAGCAGCGGTCACGTCTCCATTTCCCTTGGAAGCCTGTTGGATGATCAGCACTGGCACTCAGTCCTGATCGAGCGCTTCAGCAAGCAGATCAACTTCACGTTGGATCGCATGACACGGCACATTCGCTCTGGAGGCCTGGGGGACTCACTCGAGGTTGACTATGAAGTGAGCATGTCGACATGATTAGCATATTACCCATACTCTGCATACTATCTGTACAAATCCCAAAGGCCTATGGATTCACTGGAGGTAGAATAGATTTCTGCAGAATTTGGATTTTTTTTTTAAAGCTACGGTCTGCCTTAATCCAGAACACCTTAATGTGATGCACTTGAATAAAGGCTTAAAGTTGGCAATGTTTCTGGGGTTAACTGTTCCATGTAAAACAAACCACAAAACAGTTTCTAATGTTCTGAAACCTTCTTGTCCTGTCTGAATTTTCTCTGTTTAACAAAGCTCAGCATTGGTGGCGTCCCTCTGCCTGGTAAACCTGGGACGTTCCTGCGTAAGAACTTCCATGGGTGCATGGAGAACCTCTACTATAATGGGGTAAACATCATTGACCTGGCTAAGCGCAAGAAACTGCAGATCTACACTGTGGTGAGAATTCCAAATTCTAATATTGTGGAACTTTATACAAGTCAAGTCAAAATGAGCCATATTGGGTCAAAATGCCTTGTTGATGAAAGAGGTACAATTTAATGCCTGTATTGGTTTGAACTGATAGAAAGTAGTAGTAACTAAAAATAACCATCTCTGAAGGACAACATATTGGACCTTAAAGCAAATAGCCTACAGACGAAAAAAAAAAAAAAGAAAACTCACTGGCACACAACTAGGGCTACAAATTGCATGGGCTCACCAAAATTGGACAATATAAGATTGGAAATATGTTGCCTGCTCTGATGAGTCTCGATTTCTGCTACGGCATGGTAGGGTCAAAATTTGGTGTAAACAACATGAAAGCCTGGATCTTGTGTCAAAGGTTCAGGGAGTGAGTGGGTGTGGGGGATATTATATTGACACATTGGGTATCTTAAAATGAACTGAGCATCATTTAAACAACACTACCAGCTTGAATATTGTTGCTGACCATGTCCATGCCTTACTGCACTGTTCTTATTTGTGCCATGTCACAAAGATTAAATCAATTCAAGTGAGCACCTTTGGAATGTGGTAGAATGAGAGATTGGCATCGTGGGTGTGCACATGACAAATCTGCAGCAACTATGTGATGCTATCTTGTTAATATGGATGAAAATCTCTGAGGAATGTTTCTAGCACCTTGCCATGTAGAATTTAGGCAGTTATGAAGGAAAAAGGAAGTCCTACCCGGTACTAGTGAGGTGTACCTAATAAAGGGGGTGAGTGTGTGGAGGTGTGTATTGTATGCCAAAATGGGCTGGGAAAGTAAGAAACGCTGAATATTTCTCAGATCCCATTGTCATTTTGCAAAAGGCATAGGTATTATGTACTGTACAATGCCTAGGAAAAGTATAAAATAACAGACATTTTGACAGGAGTAACAGTAGTTAGAAAATTTGTAAAAAACATTACAGATTCTGTACATTGTCTAGATCCAACATTATTTACACTGCATAGCAATTTAATACAATGTCTTATTTCACATGGCCTTAACATAAGCTTTTATAAATGGACTACACACACACACACACACACACACACACACACACACACATAGATATATATATATGGATACATTCTCACATTTTTTCTCATGTAATTGCTCATCTGCACATCAGACAGAATCAAACCTGCGTTTAATCAGCCTGCCAGACTGTAACGATGGAGATCTAAAGTTCCTCCTTCATCCTCGCTTTCGATTATGGAGTGCTTTTGCTCGGTATGAGTAATGGACGGCACTCTAGGGTGCTTTTGAAGTCCAATTAGCGGGAGACACCGAGGCATGGTGTTGTAGAGAAAAGGATGAGCGAGGCAGGATGGCGAGGGTCAGATAATGAAGAAACATTTCACACCTCACAGAGTAATAAAATAAATTTGGCATGTCACAGGGGCTGAGGTGTTTCTGCTTGTGCTGATATTCTTAAAGGAAAAAATAAAGGAAAAACAATTCATCGGTTGAATCTTTGTGATCTTCAGAGCCCTATATGTTGTGGTTCTTTTTATTAACTATAAGTGCTTTTCATTTATTGGAGACTCCCAAGTTTCGCTGTTAGACCCTATTATAGCTGGTAAAAAAAATATCAGAACTGTGCCTTGTAGTATACATCATTATTCCAGTTTATTAGACAGTGGAGTGTAGTCTGAGTTATTTACATACATACACCCAGGGTTCAAATCCCCAAATCCAACATCTGCCACAGTTGGGTCCCTAAGCAATTGCTTGAATTGTAAGACTGTATTAATTGTACATCGCTCTGGATAAGGAAGTCTGTAAAACAATGTAAATGTACTCAGAGTACTCGGAGTAAACCCACACAGACATGGGGAGGACATGCAGACTCCACACAGAGAGGACCCAGGCCGCTCCATCCTGAGATTAAACCTGGGACCTTCTTGTTGTGAGTCAGTGGTGCTACCCACTAAGCCACTGTGCCACCCCATCTTGGTTATAATATTGTTATACAAATAAATATTGAGCCACTGCTCAAACAAATAATATTTTTGCTTTTTTCTACATGGTGTTCGCTGAATTTTGGATCCCATGGTTTACATTTGTTTTGTGTTCTGAATGCTGACAGCCCAGGTTTTTCAAGAGAATGCAAAATGCATTCACTATTCCTTTGGTGAATTCACCGGGACACACCATGATGCCAACCATTTTGTTGATCACTCCACTCTGAATGTGAAGAATTGCATTGAGAGAAGAAACCATTTTTTGATCCCCTTATCATCGCAGGGATCAGTTGAATAGAAAATGGGAGATGTCTTTCAGGTGTCAACATTTTCACCAGATCTCCCACTGCTTTTAGTTCAAAGACATCTTTCACCAAGGCCCATCATTTTGTTCTGCTCAATATATTGTCCTGACAATTTCAGAGCCTTGAGAAATCTTCTGGTTCTGCTTTTGTGCACCATCAGCACCGTCATAGGTCAGGATGTTCTCAACAGTGAGTTGAGAGAGTTGAACTCTGCAGTTCTTACTAGTGACCTTAATTTCATAAAAAAATATATATATAGATTACTGAATAGGTTACATGTTCTTAATTATGAATGATAATGTATTAGATGTTTCTATTTAGAGAATTTGAATTGTAACTAATTATAAATATTACATTATTAAATTTCCTCTAGCCTATTGGCATATAATATTCAGAAAAACCTTCATTAGAATTTTAATATCACTTAACATAAGTCATTACTCAAACAACAACAGCATACCACATCTGCCTAAGGGGAATTCTGGGATTAAATGAGGAGTGATAACACGGTGTCCTCTGCTCTTTAGCAGCTCGGACCTGGTTATCACCCTACAGTCACATTACAGTCCACCATAATCAACCGAAAAACTGTACCGTTTACCCTGTATTCATTATCGGGAACCGGACTAACCCTCAGGTATCCCGTGTTCCAGCTATACTTTGATGTACACTTTGGCTCCATAACATTGATGTTGATATGTAGTTGCGCTCAGATCTTGTCTGCTTGTTTCTTGTGAAGATGTGATCAGATCTGGTCTGATATTATTCACTGTCATGTTACTCTCACCCCTATGATGATGGTTAATTTTATGTATGATTGTCGTGTACGAAAACAGTAATAGTTGTTTCCATTTTCGTGTACGTTGATTTAGTAAGGGAAAAACTATTTTGTTTATAATGCAGAAATTGTGCATTATCATGATCTACCGGTGGTGGCTGTTTAGAATCTGTCACATTTATTTTCAAATTCTGTCAAATTTTATTCAATATTTTATTTATACACACTATCGTCTTATATCACATTGTGTGTGTGTTTGTGATGGGAGTCCAAGGAACTATTTAGCCACATAATAATATGCACACCTCTAAGAATAAGCCACACCTCTTATCCCAAACTCCTGCAATTTTCTTAATAAGATACAGTAATATACAGTATTAAATGCTACTGTAAATCTAAATACCAACTGAACAGTCCTAGTTTTTAATTGCCTTTTCCATTGTTGTTAGAGCTAAGGAGATTATAAAGCTTTTATTAAAAATTTGAAATATTCTCAGACACAGTAATTGTAGGGTCTGTGTAGGCATGTTCATGCCAGCTGTTCAGGATCAAGAGGATAAGAAAATGAATGAAAGAATGGGTATAATTCTTATAAATAACATATAGGTTACCCAAGGAGGAGTCTTGGTCTTCCAAGGCTTCTTCCTTATGATGTTTAGGGAGTTTGTCCTTGCCACTCTTGCCCTAGACTTGCTCATTTGGGATTTTGCCTTAGTTTACACAAAATTGTAAAGCAGCTTTGAGACAATGCTCAATCTCAATCTTACAATCTTACTGCTCAAACTCTCACTATTTTGGCCAGTCAACTACCTAGAGATGACTAAATAGTTTCTTTAGTCACAATCTTTTAAATACATTGTTCTGATTTGATAGTTAGTATGCCATGTGATGAAATAATTTTATTAGAGCTATATTTAATCTGCATGCTTTCTATGTTTTGTTGTCCTACATTGCCGATTCTGAGTAGCTTCAAAACTGAATAGGCTAACTCAAATGAAACAGCTTCCTTGCAGGCTTGCTAAGAAAGAGACCAGCAAATTGTCACTAGCATAGGATGCTGGGGAATTGTGTATGCTTGTCACTAGTGTGTGATTCAAGAACTATGTTCTATCCCAGAGACCATAGGCCACATGTGGAATGCCAATCCAACTGGGTTTTCTGTTTGCCTGGAGGTGATCCACTGATCAGCCTCCCGTTTTCAGATACAACCAACTGTACCTGTATGTTGTGCCTGACCTGGCTGGAAGGCATTGTCAGGAAGCAAACCCATGTAACAGTGCTGCTGAGCTAGCACATTAGAGTCCCATTAACAATCATTCAGAAGGAAGAAAACTATCCAGGACTTAGCATTACAAACATGCTGTAGCTCACAGATTTACCTACATTGTTTAAACGGTGTTGATAAATGCTGTTTAGGCTCTAGTCAACATAAGTGCTAATTCTCGTTGTTTGTGTGTTGATGTTTCAGGGCAACGTGACCTTTTCATGCTCTGAACCATCGTCAGTCAGCGCCACCTTCTTGAGCTCCAGCAGAAGCTTCCTGCAGATCCCGACCGATCTATCAGTGGCTGAATCATCCGAATGGAGCACCAGTTTTCAGTTTCGTACCTGGAACAGAGACGCGATGCTAATGTGGCTCGGCCTCCAGGGAGCCGAGAAACTGCTACTGCTGCTGAGCGACGCCCAGCTGAGACTCACACATTACAGAGCAGCACTACAAAGCTCAGAAATCACAGTCGGTGAGGCGTGACAGAATTTCATTATTTTGTGTTATTAAATTATTATGAACACGCACAGTTGGAAAGGCGTGTTCCTTTTAGCATGCTAACACTATTGCTGTGTCACCCTGCAGGCAGAGGGCTGAGTAATGGACAGTGGCACTCCGTCTCAGTTGTGCTGAATGGACACCAGGCTTCTGTCTCTGTGGACAACGAGTCTCTGTCCAGCATGATGCTCGGCCACCATGCACTACCTGGTAGCACCATGCTAATTGGAGGTAATGCTAACGCTGAAATGTTTAAAGCAAAAATCTGAATATTAGTATCAATATGTTTAAACAGATGAGACACTTTGTGAATTTGTGAAATAAGTATTTGGGCAATTGTAGCTAAACATATGCTGCTCACAAAAATATTTTAAAATGAAATATCCCCTAATTTTTGTAACTTGTACTTTTTGTGACTAATCCTGGTACATATAAACATATATAAATATAGCATAGAGTCATTTGTTATAGAAATGCTCATCTGTCACTTTATTAGGTACACCTTGCTAGTACTTGGATTACATTTTGCTTTCTGAACTCCCTTTATTCTTAATGGCATAGATTCAACAAGGTGCTGGAAACTTTCCTTTGTGATGCTATCATATTAATATGGACCAACATCTCTTAGTGACTACAGTTTTGTCAGCTGCACATCCACAACCCATTTGAGAACTCTGTGAACTCATCATCTTGTCTCGTTCAAGTCTTTGTGTTAGACTGTGAGATGGAGATGGTCAGTAGTAATATTCACGTCGGCTGTTGTGTTTAAAAATGCCCAATTTGTATCAAGGGACTAAGTGTGTGAAGAAACTATCCTCCACATCATTACACCACCAGCTTCCTGAACTGTTAATACAAGGTTGGATGGATCCCTGATTTCTTCTTGTTTACAACAAATTCTGACTACCACAGCAGAAATCATGAAGTGTATGTTCATGTCATTTGCTCTTTGCAACCTGAGTTACTGTTGACTCTCTATTACATTTATATTTACATTTACGGCATTTAGTAGAAGCCCTTATCCAGAGCAAATTACAACTGATACAGTCAATGCGAGCAATGATTTGTTAATTACCTTGCTTAAATACCCAACTGTGGTAGCTTGGCAGAGGTGGGATTTGAACCCTGGACCTTCTGGTCTGGAGTCCAGCACCTTAACCGCTAGGCTACTGCAGTCCTCTGAAATTTGGACTCTGATGAAGAGCTGTGCCTGATAAATACAGTGTTCCCTCGTTTATCGCGAGGGATATGTTTCATTTTAGCCGTAGAACTTTCAGAATGTTTGGGTGGCATCGTAGGGTTTGAATGAATTCAGTCTATAATGAAACTTTCACAAACAGCGAACACAACACCACAGATAAAAACTTGTCACGTCAGCAAGTAGTGACTCAGGCGGCCGATGCTCTAGTCTTACTTCTTGTTTTTGGTGAGTATTCATCCGCTGAGTAAATACGCTATTTACTGTACATTTTAATATTTTATTATTTATAACATTCCTTTATTGTTAAAATGAATATTTTTAATATATTTTTATACATTTAGTGATTTTTTTATGTAAAAGTTCATCAAATACATGTATATGTATACGTTAACTATACCACACGTACTACACATGTGCAGATCGAGTTCCGCAAAAACCTGCGAAACAGTAAAAATCTGCGATATATTTTTTCCATTAATATTTTTTGAAAACCTGCGATACACAGAGTCCGCGAAATATGAACCGCGAAGTGGCGAGGGAACACTGGCACATGGCAGTGTCCACAGGGGCTCAGTGGAGGTTCTAGGCCATTTGAAGGGCCAGTCGCCATGAGGATCATTTACGTTGTTACAATGTTGGAGGGCCAAGCCTTTTGTCACAGGGGCACTGCTTGATCACCCCACAGTGCTGGAAATGAGGAAAAAGAGGAGTTTCATTGTGCCAGTGAGATAAGGTGGACTGTGGACTTTATGCTAGTAGTTCAGGTGTTGGACTGTGGACCAAAAGGTCCAAGGTCCAAGGTTCAAATACCACCTGGTGCCACAGTTGGGTCATGTGCAATGCACGATTGATTGGCTTGCAAAATTTTATCAGTTAGATACGAGTCCCATAGGAGGTCCAGTTAAATTTAGGATCACTTCAAGGAAACCCAGGAACCCTATGAGGTTCTCTACAGCGCTAGCGTAGCATTCGTGCGTCATGGATGACGCAGTGAAGTTGGTGTAAGGAGGCTTGGTAAGTGGATGGTGCTGGATATTGGGCAGTGGGGTGGTGGTTGGGTGTAGAGGCGGTCAGAGCGCGGTCTCTTTAAGATAAGTGCGTGCTGTTGTATTTCGGCTTCGAGCGCTGAGGTTTAATTACGGCGCAGAGCTGAGGAGACAGAGCTGCGTCTGACGATCACAATCAGACCCCATAAATCCGTAAGCACTCTGGATTGGAGTTGGACAAAGTACGGTGGGTATGGTAATTCAGAGTTTATGTAGTCTGGGAGAGTAGAGAGGGTTACGAAGATCCGGAACCGGAGTGATCGTTACGCACCCAAGTGCGCTTTTTCCTCTAGATGCGATGTTTTATCGCACGCCGTGACCAAGCGGCGCACTTCGTAACTATGGGACTTGGCGCAATTGATGCTTTGTCATCCGATTATACACAAAACTGGCAGCGATCATCACTCTGTTGCTATAAAAGATCGATCGGAGCAGACACCAAACGCGCGGGACAATGAGGAGCTGGCTGCTGTTTCTCGCTCCGATCTGCTTATGCACGGGTAAGTTACAAGGTAAAAGTTTATTTTCGGTACTTTTGGTTAAATTCATCGTGTATAATGAATCCGTAGGTATGGCACATAGAAGAACCCTTTTACGATCTTTGTTTTGCATATAGTAAAATGTAAAAGTATTCTTTTAAAAAAGGTTTTCAAAAAACGTTTCTGTGCGTCATCTGTTTCCCGAACTTAATATCATCAAGTCTCCTAAATCATCAAACATTGGAGCAGAAACTCCAGATCCTACGAGTCCCAAGTGTTTAGATCACCACTCTTTTTTTATTCTTTTCAAATCAGTTGATCAGGATAACCACAAATAAGCTTAATACAGGGGCATTGAACCGTTTTTGGATAATAGCGTTCCATGGAACATGGTTCCAATCTTTTAGAGGTAAAGCTGCCTCACTTTATCACATATCATTCACCATATAAAAAAGGAACCACAGGAACCATCCTTCTTTTTATTCCAAACCCCGACTTGAGTGTTTGCTGTCAATGACTCTGTACTAGTTGCATCTTATTACAGAACCTTGTTCAAGTCAAAGTGTTATTGAGATCTTATTGTGCTGATTATTAGGTTGTCGAGTCAAGGACTTTGTGTTATAGTGTGGTGCTGTCAGACTTAAATACAAATACAACACAATTAGGTTTCAGTATAAAAAGCATAGTTTTACCATCTCATTATTGTGGTCCTGATCTTAACCCACGTTTCACTGGGCGCAAACACAGGTACGTCATGGACAAGGTTCCAGAGGAGTGCTAGTTCCAGCAGCTGGCTCTTTCCACCAAGCCACGAGAGATGCAATTAATAATGAAATGCTGTTATTATTATTAGGTCTATTCGTTTTATTTTAAACTTACCCATTTTATCATATGCAGCTAGAAACTTGGTACCATTCCTTTTGTTTAAAGCTGATCGTCTACCATGTAAGATAAGTGGTGATTACGTTCAGAGGATCCATCCCACTTTGAGTGTTTATTGTCAATGGGGCTGTTCTTGTCGCATCTGATTACAGAACCTAGTTCCAGTCAAAGTGTTATTGAGCTATTATTGAACTCTTAGGTTAGGTGAAGGAGAAAGTATATTTTAAGGCCTTTGGTGTTACATAGTGTGGGGTTGTCAGATTTCAGCGCCTTTATAACCACCCACGGTTATTCTCGGCTTGAACCCATCCCACGGGGCACAGGGAGAAGTTCACCATGGACAAGGTGCCAGACCAGTGCCATTTCCAGGAGCTGTCTCTTTCCACGAAGCCACAATATGCACTAGTATTAATAATAACGTTTTTATCATTATAATTTTTATTATGAGCTTTTCCATTTAACCGTATGTTACTTTCCACAACATTTTAGTGCTGCAACACAAGGTAATTATGATCATGACTTGACAGTCCGCTTGTGCTTTTTTATCCCCCCTGCTGATATTTATGATGGACTGGCTAGTTTGTTGTTTATCCTGGTCAGAAGCGGTTTTCACCGCGACGAAGACACTTCCTAGGAAAAACAGCTGTACTGATAAATCATGCCACTTATTTTCTCCTCGCAGTCTTGGTTTAGGAATGCACACCATAGGGGATGGCGTAAATTAGGCTGGAACACAGTGAGTTGCAAAGCCAGAGTGGCTTGCAGATTCGACAGCAAGGTTCATAGTGGTTTGTGCAATTCAGAAAGCTGAAGCAAAACGTCCTTCACCTTCACAACTGGATTGATATTGATGTCTTATTTGTCGTATTGTGTAACGTCACATCAGCGCGACACATCCAGAGGACTGAATGAGTTAACTTGTGTTGAAAGTGTATTTGTATCTTGAAGAAAGAAATGGATAAATTCATCCCAACAGTAAATGCACACATAAAGTAAAGCAGAAAATAGGAATAAAGCATCGACTAGGACTTTAGAACGGCAGGGATTGTCGTACGAACGTATTCAGGAAGTGGCTATAACACAAAATAATGTTTATTTATTTATTTAGTTTATTTGACAGGGACAATACAATCAGACATAGTTACAGATCAAAGCTTGTAGCTGATGTGATGCATATAGAGTGAAACAGTGTGAATTACTGCTATAGAAACAATTTATGACTGAGCTCAGACTTTTACTGAAGCTGTTCTGCTGTACGGCCAGCAGGTCATGAAGGCAGGGGGCAGCACAGTGGCATGAGTGGGCAGTGTTGTTGCTTCACAGATCCAGAGATCCCAGGTTCCTGGGATTATTTGGCTTTGCATGTCCTCCCGCGTCCTTGTAGGTTTACTCCATGTACTCTAGCTTCCTCCCATATTCCAAAGCCATGCATTAGGTTAATTGGTCACTCTAAATAGGCCCACTGTGAATGTGTCTGACTAGTATTGATGTAACTTTGCTCTCGTCATGAATAGCCATTGATGCTGATGCAACATTAAGTAAAACAAAACATAAATAAATACACATGGAGGCTGAAATCCCAATGACAAACATCTACTCTATAGTACAACGACTGGGCCCTCTGACTGTGTATTATTTTAGCTCTGTAAGTGAACACTAATATGCTAGTCTACCACCGCAGGGACCTATGTTCAAGTCCCAGTGCCAGGGATATCAGTCTGTACATGTCTGGCCAACATTTATTTCGGTCAATGACCTGCTATTTCTTTGGGCGGTGAAAGGGGGCACACTACTATGTCTGAAGCCCAACATTGGGGCTACAGCCCTGCATGGTGGAGCCTTCCAGTTTGTATGGGTGCCGCATGAAGACTGTGTCTGGGCGAAAAACTGTTGGTCAATAGGTCACCTTCCATCACCGCACCAGCCATCCCTACCCAGGGTGATGAACTTGCGTCCTGTTCAGATCCCACTTACACCTCCACCCCGTGGTGGCATTTAATAGGAATGCCTTGACTTACCTTCAATCCGAAAATACATACAGATATGTTGAGGATACTTTCTGACAAATCCATCGTAAGTGGAATTGAACCTAACTTAAGTCGTAGCTTAACTTACCTTTTAATTTACCAGTGCTCATCGCTCTCACCCCATTACTGTTACGAGGCTTGCCTCAGACACCCGGTGCGCTGGCGGCGCGTCCCAGTAGCCGCCACAGCGCGTCCAGTGACTTCATTTATATCCGGTGTTCAATTTACGACTTGATACCAAACACCTGGGGGGTTTACTAAAAAAGTACGACCCCCAACGTTGTCTGGTGCCACGTCGTCATATAACGAATGTATGGTAATGTATTCATTTGGAATGTAACGGACGGTTTCTCATCGCAATTTATTTAAAATATTGGCGGTAACGTCCCGGGACGTATCGAGCCAACGGATGTGTATGGGGGAAACCCCTGAGGTATCTTGCGCATTAGAGATAGATTCAGGGTTTCCTTTCCTGTCCTCACTCTGCTCTTATCGAGCCTCACTCCAGTCGGCTGTGCGCTCCATTTGAGACGCGCCTCTGCTTGACTTCCTCATGCGCTGTTGCACGCTCGAGCTCACACTCGCCCTCTGGTGTTCCGGAGCTCCTCCACGCCACTCGTTTTCAAATCGGTCCCAAATCAGTGCTTTACTGTGCTCACCGCACGTCCGCCTCCTGGCGCTTCGGCGTGTATTAGCGCAAATTCGCACGCGTGTCAGCTGTGGCTACCATTCCTATTTGGAATGCAACACAGTTGCGTAATTGTTCCCTTTTTTTCGTTTTGTAGTTTGGAAAGCCTTTTTGCTCTACCTTTATAGTTATTTTCCCATTCTTATTATACGTCGTGGGTTCCTTCATTCCCGCATTTTTGGGTCCTACACCACATATCATAACAATTACTCCCTATGTTACACACTGCCATCAAAGTGTAGTCATACCTGAGAAACTTGCAAATTCAAGGTACGGTTTCTTCTGAATGTGTGATCGTATCAGATTCCCACTTAAATTCAAAATATTGGACGTTGAGCCATCATCATATTGGCAATACCTACAATATATTTTTCCATTTGACAAGTTTTGCACTGAAGCATTGCACCAGCTTGCATCGTGACGTCTTGGGTTAATTGTGAGACTACAAGACTAATCTTTAACAGACTTATTTACCGAGAGTTTGTATCACTTCTGTATAGCCACCCTCCACTGCATGATTTAGCTCTACATCTCAGCGTTCCTGTAATGGCCCTGTGTGTTAGCGAAGGAAAAAACTGCAGCGTGTTGCAAGATTTCGAAATCCCCATTAGAACTGGATGTCCACCGTGGTCCGACGTCCACTGTTGTTAATGCAATGAATGAGCTTTAAATATAGAACCGCACGAGTGCCGTGCTGGCTGCCTGCCTGTTTTCCGCCTAAAGCAAAGTCGAAACTAGTGTGAGAAGTGGATGCGTCAATTGTGTAGGCATTGCGTGAAACGTTTGTTCCTTGTCGTTAAATCGAAAGTGTTAAGCCTAACGACTTAAGATCATGGTAGCCAGCCTGCGCTGTCTTGGTGTTACTGGTGAGTCACCGAGCTCGCGAACGCAGGCGCGTCTTTGTCTTTTACTCAAATGTGAGACGTTCGTTATTGCCGCGTCCCAGACTAAACACACAGATGGGGTGCACCACACACGCCAAGCTGTCTACAATAGTTTTACGGGCTGCTCAGCTCACAAGCTCCTACTCCTGACTTTTGAAGCACGATGTCGGCTGGAGTTTCTCATACATCACAGGATTTCTGCTGGAACCACCCAACACCGACTGAGAGCTGCCATAAAACCTTTTATTGTAAACTTTTATTCTTAGTAAACAAGACAAGCCTTGTCTTATAGTCTGCTATAAAGCATTTGCATATTCTTGGGGTTTATATACTTCATACACTTGGGGTCATCTTAGGTGTAGTAGAGGTATGTGCTGCATTATGTTTATTCAAATATTCAAATCTGAGGTCTGATAAGGTACATACACTGCTCACAAAAATTAGGGGACATTTAAAATTTAATATGAAGCAATTAAAGGGGCATTTGATTATATTTTATTATACACGATCATCAGAAAAACTACGGAAAAATCAAAAAGTTGTTTGATCAAGCAAATGAGATGCAAACTCAATTATGGTGATTGAGCAGCGAGGGATATATTCATGGGTGTAATCAGAGGCATGTCAAACTGGACCAGAGTGGCCCACATTGGCCGGTCAGTAGGGTGTAGGGTCACCCAAGAGTGCCAGAACACACTGACAGTGATGGGGCACGGACAGGATCAGATTGTCCAGCAGATCTTGTTGGATCCTCTTCATATTCATTTGAAAATATTCCCTTATTTTTGTGAGCAGTGCATTATTAGATACATTGCTACCTCGGTTCTCAACCACCTCTGAACTCATCGAATTTGGTTTGCATTATGAGAAGAAAAATATGTCTCTGGTGGTTTCTCTGTTTGCTTGGATACAAGCCTTACAAAAGCATGAAATTAATAGTTTCTCAGCATGTATTTTATCCTATCTTATGTTGGCTATTTCCCTTAAAAGACCTGCATTTTTCCAGACCTACATCTGTAACTGTAGCGTTTGGGCTCAGAACGCAATCATCAAGCTCGAGGTTTGAAATCAGTAACCTTGTTAGTCAAGGTCAGATTTACAAGCATTTTTTGCATAGTTAATTTTTTTTTAAAGAAAGCTTTCCATTCTATTTATATCATCTTAATAACACAGCCTTGTTTTTCTTGTAACTGTGCTTTTGAATCGGCTGAAATAATGAGCATATCTGTGTGTTAATGTATAGTGTAAAAGTGACCAATGAAGAACCTGGGACTGAATCTTATGAGGTCTTACGTCCTTAAGAATTGATTTTGTTTCATTTTTTATTCTCTGTTGTGCAAGGTACAACCAAGACTTTGATCACTAGCTTGTTCTGGATCTATTATGTATATGTACGGTGCATCTACAGGGGTTAGACAATGAAACTGAAACACCTGGTTTTAGATAAAGGTTTGGCTATAGCAGCCCGGCCGTGTATATTGACCCTGTGGATCCCGACGGACAGTTCTGGTGGAAACAGGAG
>JAUZSU010023064.1:0-10686 GCA_034780255.1 Parotocinclus maculicauda
TATATTTGATCACTTATTTTTTGACATTTTAGGGGAAGCTGAGCTTCCCTTGCAGTCTTAGAGCAATCGCCACTGGTTTAGTTGGTTTAGAAAAAGCAACTTAACGGCTCCTACTATCATGCAACTCAAACTTGCAATTTAAATTTATTTAAACAACAAACTTAATTGAACAACAAACTTAAATAATTGTTGGGTCATCTAAACTAAAGTTTGGGTTATTTATTTACTTTACGTATACCAATAATATTCCTCAAAGATTTTGGTCGATATTGTCACTGGACACTTTATCTGTCCTAAATGTAAAAATGATGATGCACTCTGTCCTACTGGAACTTGGAACAAACCAGCTGAATATTTAGCCATAAATGAAGCTTCTCCTCCTGGATAGCATTATGTTTAATGCCATAGTCCTAGCTAGGCAGTGTTTGACAAAAATCTAGGCATTACTTGTATACCCAAGTATATTATACATATCAGAATTAATGGTTAATTAATCTACAGAGCCAAATAGTTTTGATCAAGAAACCAACCAATTAGATTGTGTCTTCGTCATTTAATTTCCTTTTACTTAACTCAGACTGTGAGAGACAGTTTCTCTATATCCATCCTAAATCTACATGGCTGTTCAGTATTGCCCAGTCCAACTGTAAAAAACTTGTTTTTGTGTTACATTTGATTCAGATATCTCCCTTGATATGCACAGTATCAACATGAATTGCTTTCTTTCAGTTACATAATATTGCTAAAAGATACAGAAAATTGGTTCAAGCAAGGTGGATTACCACAGTGCTTTACTTACTAAATGCTCTAGTTGTTGTGCTGGTATGAGTGTATCAAACACACCCGTGGTGCTCTAGGTTTTAAACACTTTGGTGTCTGCTGGACTAAAAGTATTCCACCAACTAAAAAAGTCCATCCATTAGCATCCTGTAGGCAGTGTCTTGTGAAAAGAATTTGATGGTAACTAACATTGTTAGACTTTTGGAACATTAAGTTAGACATGGCTAATAGAGTGGACCGTACGTGAGCATGGCGTTTAAAAACTCTTATACAATCATACCTGTATAACACACACTAACAACCCCCCGAACCACCCCCACCATCACCACGTCAGTGTCACTGCAATACTGAGAATGTCCTACCATCTGTGGTGGTCCTGATCATAAGAGCAGCAGCTTGTGTATTGTGTGTTGGGGGAGATATCAAGTCTACACTGTCATTTTCAGGACCAAATGTCCCCACAATTATAAAAAAGATATGATATTTGTGCGTGCGTGTGTGTGTGTGTGTGTGTGTGTGTGTGTGTGTGTGTGTGTGTCGAGGCACCTTGCTGGCCTAATATACTGTAGATTGTTTCAATACTAGAACCACAGTTTAGTTTTCTATAATGTATGCTCTACACATAATAGCAGTTATCACAGACAGGAAGACAGGGTAATTACACCCCAACACATACTGACGAACACACACATTGTATACTTTAGGTTTCAACTTCTAAATGACCCCTCAGTGCTCCCAGCAAAAAAAAACACATGCAGTTGAGCAAAAGGAAAGATCATGATTAGGCAACTTTGCTATTTGGATAGTTTAGTGTTGCAAAACAAACCAGCATGTGATGTATTGGGAAATAAGATGGGGTTTCACTTGTTGATAGTAATAAAAACAGCTCTTTCACAATTCCTTCAGTCAGTGAGTTAAAACAGAGCACTCAGGGTATAAGTATCTTCATTTTCAAGAACAACTAGTAACATCATCATGGCAGGAATCAGGTTAGCACCACTCCTAGCAACACTTATACTTACTCTTAAAGGCTTCGAAGGGGCAACCCAGCCTGGAACCTGCAGGATAGTGTGTGACCCTTTCCAAAGTAAGAGTGGCACACCTGACTTAGGTGTTAATGGCCTCGTCATCCCCCTTTCATCGACAGGAGGTGGGCCCCCAGGACCAATAGGACCACCAGGTAAAGTAGGACCTCCTGGACCAGCTGGGCCGAAAGGACAGGGTGCTCTAGCACGGGGACCAGTGGCCTTTTATGCAGCCCTGAAAGAAGATTTTGGGCAAAATGACATTCTGAAGTTCACTAATGTGATGACAAACCTGGGTGGCCGATATAACCCCTCGACCGGAACCTTCACATGCCAGTCAGCAGGAGTGTACCAATTCAGCTTCCACATACTGAAATCAGGAGTCAGCCTCAAGGCAGAATTAGTGCTTAACAGCAACAAGGTAAGTAGTCACACTCATTAGGGTGATAATACAGTATAAAGGGTGTCTTATTCACCAGGAAAACTGTTATATAATAACTATAATATTATAATAGCAGATTAATATAAAGATTTAAGGAGAGAAAAAAATCTGTTTCTCATGTTAGTGGTTGATGAACATGCATGTTTAACTGCAAATCAAAAAAGATTAGTCATTTGTTCATAGAAAGTCATTTTTTTCTTTATTTTTTTGCAACATCTAGTTTAGGAAAATCGAGAGCGAGGAAAGTCATTCTTTATTTTCACATTTACAAAGATCAGTTATTATTAACACTTTTATTTCACCACATCAAAAGCAAAGCAAAACATCCTGCCATACTCTTGCTCTTGTTTATCCCAGTCAGAGTCACAGGAAAGGGTCTGGACCATAACCTAGAATTTACTGGTACTGGTGTTTACACAACATTTGGCACTTAACATTGAGCCATCACAACTTAGTGTTTTGGTTTGGTAAAATATTAAGAATGAAAAATTTATCTCAAAACACGCATAAGTGTTAGTAAGAAATCAACATTTATTTATGCATTCATAAATATTATTTTAGGCATATTTATTTGACCTGTAATAGTCTAGTATTAACGTAGTTAGAGAATAGTGAAACTGAATCATTTAGGCCTTGATTACAAAATAATTGAAATGGATATTCCTATTTATAAATATATTAGAAATGAAACTATATTTCTCTATGCATATTTACCGTCATGTGACAATGATTTAAACATATAATCTGTATTTGTATTTTAATCTGTATTATATTGTATTTTACATGGCATGAAATTGGAGACCTAGTATTTTTAACCCACAATACACACAAAATAAGAGAAAACATAAGACATTCAGGGGTACTAGAATTTGGTACAAGTTTTGAATTTGTCATTTGGAGAAAAGCAGTGTTGTCCTGTCAGTTGGATGTCCTGTCAACTCAATAAAAATAAGGTGATACTTTAAAATGAAATGTCCTTTAATGAAATATCCCCTAATTAACATGAACAGTTTAGTATATATATATGTATGTGTATGTGTGTGTGTGTGTGTGTGTGTGTATAAAACAAGGTTTTACAGTGAAAGCTTGAACAAAATAAATTACAGAAACTAATTTGGAACTCATGAACGTATTTCAGTTTCACATTAAATCTACAACAATGTTCTCAAAGCAGCATTCCACCACTGCTGAGATTAGTAAATAAATTTTAGATCACTGTTTCAAATATTGTGTCTATTTTATTTTTCTACCTGCTGCTCTGAATAATATAACACAATTTGAATGGGATTGAGGTAAAAAAAAAATCAATGCCCTGGACAATTTGTTGCGTTATCCAGTACAGATGTGTATTACTTCCAGCCAAAGTACAAAAAAGCAATTTCATGATGTAAAGTGGTGAACAATTATGCTATTAAAATTACATATTGTAAGGAAAGGCATATCTCAGGAAAGACACATTCAGCTCCAGTTTACCAACAGCAATCACCTGTATTAGCAACCATAAATCTCATCAAGTCTGCCTGCCTGGGAGTGGAAAGCAGAGGGCTATGCACACTGTGCCCCCCAGGTGGCAGGACGAAACTCACAGGAAATATGGTTTAAAAAGTAAAGTACTAATAAACTGGGGTATGGCACTTATTTTATCGGCAGGCTACCATGCTACAGTTCTAGTATCAGTACCTCGTGCAACAATACCTGTACAAGGACACTATTGTACCTGTAAGAACATTTCACCTACATTCCCAGTCTCAATCAAGTTGTGACATTATGTATAACATAAATAAAAACAGAATATGATGATTTGCAAATCCTTTTCAACCTATATTCAGTTGAATGCACTACAAAGGCAAGATAATTAATGTCCAATCAGATAATATTCACTCATTTTGAATTTGATGCCTGCAACACGTTCAGCAACTTTCTTTGAGGGGCGTTTTTATGCAAAACCAAATGCAATGCGCATTAGTCATTCTGCTAAGAATAACCTCAGAGCAATTTAGCCATGTGCACAGCCTATAAAACGCAGTAATGCATTATTGGACAGGTCCCAGTTCTGGCTAAGGAGCTTAGGTTTGATTACCCTGTGAATGCTTGATGTTACTTTTGTGCACTTGTGTTTAGATTGTGGCGAGTGCTGTGGCGGTGGACGCTCTTCACACTGACACGGCCAGTACCAGTGCATTGCTGCAGCTGAAGGTCGGAGATCATGTGTGTGTGCGTCTGAACAAGAGCGACAGGACACAGAAGGACGCCCAAAACCTCCTGAGCACCTTCTCTGGTTACCTGCTGTACGAGGTCTGAGGCAATCAGCTTAATGGCAAAATGAGAGGATCTTTCATTCTGTGTTTCTACATTAACACATTATAGCCACATTGTATTCAGTACCACATTGAATAAAACGAAAAGCTATTAAAAAGTGCCTGACTAAGATGTTGTGTTGCCATGGTAGAATTCATTTGGTAGTTTAACTGAAAGGCTGAGACCACAGCAACACAGGCAAGGGACGAAATATCACACAATGACAGAAGAGAGCAGACTATATCTCACACATACAGTTGCTGTATTACAGTATTTGTATTCATTCCCTTTTCTGGGCACAAGTCCAGACATTAAGTCTTAACGAACAATCCCTAATAACCAATAACTTTTTCATTGACATTTGTTTGTACTGAATACATCAAACCATCTTAGTTAGCATTTCCTTACATACAGTAACATGGCCCATGTACTTAACACAGTTTAAATGTGTGGTTGGATTAAAGACGTTAATAACATCTATTAGTATTCACCTCATGAAATAGGGTTTGTACCTGTTTTAATGCAAAATCTTTTCCTGTAATTCACCACTACTTGAGCCTACGGTGCTATAGCCACATTCTAAATAATTGTTTCACATTAAACCAATGATTTTGCTTATAATCATTAGAAAACTCATTGCCATTATACAGGTATAACTGCATTGTCCCTAATTAATTTAATAACTGAAAAATATTACAGTAGTACAGTATTCAAATTTGGACTAGATGCCCTTGGGGATCATAGGGGAGCTACTGGGTGTAGTGCACCCTACTATTGCAGAGTTTATAGCTTTAAAAATCATTTAAGCAGCCAATTCACTTATTTTCACATTTAGTAAAGAAATATTAGTTTAGGTGTATAACATAAATGGGTAATTAACAAAAAGGTTTCTTGTAGAAGAATTAGTGTTGGATAGTTAATAAAAAATCTATGCAGATGGACATTTTAAACCAGCTTTCCTTATCATTTTGTTTCTTTTGGTAAATTACTATGCTTGGGAACTTACTGGGTCCCTTTATAGAGGGAATCAAAACATTTTTTGTATTGTCTAGCTAATAAGAGACTCAGGGAGAGACTGTACTTTTACCTTCATTCACATAAATAACATTATTGTCAACTTAATTGTGTCATTGCTAGTAAATGTCAAAAATGTGCAATTTTTATTTTAAAAAAATACGCAATTTGTATTAAAAAAATACCTTTTAACACGAAGGAAATATTACATCTCAAATTCAAATACACTGCTCAATAACATGAGATGAATATGAAGTGATTAAAAACGAACACATTTAATTAAATTTCATTCTAATAGATCACCAGAAGCAAATGAAAAGTCAAAGAAAGTTTGTTTGTTTGTTTACACAAATGAGATGCAAACTCAATTATCATGATTGAGTAGCAGGTGACATTCATGGAGGAATCAAAAGGAAGTTAAACTGGATGCGAGTACCACATATTGACTGGTCAGTAGGGTGTATGGTCACTAAGACTGCAACACACTGACAGTGATGGGGCATGGACAGGATCCGATTGTCCAGCAGTTCTTGTGGGATCCTCTTCGTATTCACTTTGAATTATCCCCTAATTTTTGTCAGCAATGTATATAAAATTGAATTAATAAGACTTACAAATCTGTACAAATACCACAATAAACTAATCTAAAGTGAAAACTGCAACTAGAGTCATTTAAATTAACAACAACAAACAAGTCTAAGCAATAACCTTTACAATTTCTTATATTCTTCTATAGTAGGTGTAGTTGATTCAGAAAGTGAAAGTGTTCTGGGTTCTAACAGGATTGCATTTTTAGAAATAGAGGGCAAATCAAAATGAATTGCATCTGTGTTCGCACATAAGCATGTTTATTTTGTGGTCTTAGCAAAGATTTAGTAAAAAAAAAAGTTTCAACCATGCAAAAAGTTGATACAAACAGTGACGACAACAGTTCATTGGTACAGAGAAATGGTTTTGGTATGAGCCTTAATGTAGTTTAATATCAGAGATTACTGTCAGCGGCCACTCTGAACTTTTCACAATTCCAGCGTTTTAACAAATGAAGCTGCACTAAAGTCAAAGCAATAAACTAGCACCAATTTCCCCAATAGAGACAAACTGTAGAACCTGTAGTCTTTTTACAGTTTTACATTCATATCGATTATCAAAAGATTTTTACAGTAGAAACAAAAAATAAAATACTTGTAACAACTAAAGGCTACAGTTTTATGCTGAAATTGAATATTTAAGTATATACAAGTAGTGTCAGCTTTGCATAAATTCAGTGCCATTTATTCAATACGCTCACGTCACTTAGTGAGGTGTGTTTAGCTAGGGTCAAATGATATTCTTCCTGGAATGTTTCATTAGGGGTGTGCAATCTGTAATGTCTATGATAATATCATAATTAGTGTTTTAACAATGTCTGAGCTGAGATCAAAATAATTTAAAAAACGAAAGCGCGCCTCAAAAGAGTTCCCGTATTCAATGCGGCATAAAGCCAAGTAGGACAACTACTTCAGGTGTACACTGAGTTCAAGCGGCACAAATTAAGGACGCGTTCGCCATAAAAGCACATGACTGAAACTAAAAAAAGTAAACAAACAACTCTTAACAGCTTTGCTGTCAGCATTATTAATCCTCATTCACGTGGGCGGGGTTTGGCTTTGGAATGTTGGATGTTGCTCAAAAGCCATAATGGAGATCGGTTGACATTAAAGACGGCTTGACAATACACAAACTAATGTCACATCTGCAAACTAACCACCGTGAAGAATATGAAGATTCATCACCAGTCACTAGTTCTCTAGTAGACACAGTGCCAGTTCAGGTGGTTCAGAAAAATGGGTTCAAATAACTTTTGAATAGTTTAGACCCAAACTATTCAATTCCAAGGGAATGTCTTATTATTGTTTGCGAACCCCCCCGCAAAGAAAATAAGATGACAATCTTTTTTTTTAGAATCGCACACCCCGATGTTTCGTTACAATGTCATTTTTGTTACACCGAAAAATAATGATTCTAAAATATGTAAATTGCTTTGATAGTAAAAGTCATTCTGCAGCAGATCACACAACCAGCACGCACACAAACTTGCATATACATTCACATACACATTGATCGGAGCAGCTTGTTTCCTTAAGTTCACTCCAAACAGTAATACCAAAAGCCTGCAGAGTGATGGTGGCTGGAATTAGCAAAATCCAGTGTATCGACATCCTCGTCTTTTTTCAAAAAGGACAGGTCAGTTTTATTTACTACACCACCTAACCTCATTTTAACACCATTCGTGCCATTTCTAACACCAGCTTATCCTAAATCATACCCTTTCACATACCACCCCTTTCGTTTTTGCTCATGCATACATCAGCGAGTGTTTTGAATTTAGGTCCAAGTGAATCGAGGAAGTCCACTGAGTCCTGTTCACCGAGGATACTACAGCACCCAACAGACCCTGCGACAGAGCCTGCCCCCTCATACCCATAAGGCTTCAGGATATCCGCTGCAAACCGCCCATCTGCCTCCTCTCCAAAGTACAACAGTTTCTGCCACAAAGACAAGGAGCAGGTGTAATGAAATGAAAATAGGTGATAGGAAGGACAGATACGTGCTTTCAGAAGCAGAACAGATAGTTCAAAGAGACCAGAAACTGATAATTAAGCTCATGCAAATAGATGACAAATAGAGAACAGACTGTAATAGCACTAAAGAGTCTATAAATTATGGCTATGCCTTCTAATTATTTGTGTCTAAAAGAAGAGCGTGCATGTGATGCCACAAAGTCACCAGGTTCACTTACATTTTGCAGGTAAATCCCATTGCTCCTCCACGTGTCTATGGTGGACACGTTAGAGTACTGTTTGTTGAAGGTGTTACCATATTGGCCTGTGCCATACTGTCCAGAGGACATTGTGTTAGTCATGTAGCCCATCCCAGTTGGCTGGTACAGGCTGTCTCTCTGAATAGTTTTTCGCCCATAGCTCTCTCCGCCAGAGCTCATCATGGTCTTATAGAGTGTGCCGCCCCCTTTGGCGTAATCAACCAGCTCTACTGCATCATCAGTGCCCAGCAAAATAGGATCCTTCTGTTGGTGTTAAAAATTTGATAAAATTACAATTCTATAACATTTTAATACAATTACACCTTAAGCAGACAAGCATCCAACAAAAAAAACTTTTTAGCCCTCAGAATATGACCAGAACAAGAAACCTAACAGGGTAGGAGGCTTTATTCTGTAGGAATTAGAAAACATTTATCAAGAAACACTACACTGTTGCCTAATCTAACTGAATGCTAGAACTTTGTTTCATAATAGTGTTAGGACTATTATTTTTACCCAGTTCATCATTACCACTCCCACATACTAGTCTTCCCTTCACAATACATGGTTCCCCCGTTCTGGAGGATGATGACTAACATATGCTTCCTCTTAATCCCCAACAGAGCATGGCTAATTTTTTCTCTCATAGACACGTAGCATAGAGGACTCTTGTGCTATTTAACAAAAGGATTTCCTGTGAGATAATGAACTTTCTGAACTGAACTCCAAGCACAATGCTCAGCTATGACCAAACACAACACACCAAACACAAAACACCATAACTACCATGACGAATGTTATGGGGGTGTTTCTGTCCAGCGGGTACTGAAAAATTGCTCAAGATCAAAGGGAATATGGAAGCTATGGAGCACATTTAAATTCTTGAGGAAAAAAGCAAACCTCTGCTAGACAGTTGAATATGGGAAGGAGGTTTACTTTCCAGCACAACATTAAACACACTGCCAAAAAAAACTAAACAGTGGCTTAAGGATAGGACGGTTTGATTGATGAAATGTTGAATGTTCATGGCTTATTAACATTTATTTTTGTTCTTCATCGTTTTAATTACTTTTCAGAAGCATTTCCTTATTTTCAAGTTACCTAAATGTTGTAAGGTAACACTGTGAAAATATATTATTTTTGACATTTCTGATTTCAGGCTGTACGACAAAACAGTGACTATTTCAAAGGGCGGTTTTTTAAGATAGGGACAGGTGGTGTTAGGTGCAGCACATCAGTCCAGATGGGACAGGCTGGCGTGAACCAGAGGTGTCGTAAATGGTATTGACAGGCTGTGGTCGTGTAATCGAATTAATTGATGACAGGAGCGCTCAAAGTGAGAGCTCTTCCAAAATAATGTTTGCTTTCCCTACAAAATAAGGAAATGCATCTGGAGTTCGAGTCACCACCAGTGGGGCTGAAATTCAGATCACTGACATGGCTCAGGGACGACTTATCAGATCGTGCCACTCACACTCAGAACACCCTTGGACTCAGAACAAGGGTTAAATATACAAACGGGCGAGGAAAGAACAAAAACTACCCTCAGAGCTGAGAAAGCAAAAGTAATAATGCTGCAATGCTCTGCCCCTCACAAAAGAAAGCTCCAGGTTAGAATGCTAGCAAGCTCTCCTCCTAAAAAGGCAACAAGAGCGTGCTATAAAGTAAGAGGACCCAAAACCTTAGTCTATAGCGATGAACAACAACTAGCAAGCTCTCTCCCTCATAAGGCACTGACAGCTTGCTTCGTCAATCAGGAAGTCTTAGAGTGGAAGCTTGCCATATGGGGAATCGTCCTGACCCTAACAGTATTAAGATCTTCTGTACTGTAACAGTCTCTATGCCCAAAAATGTTTTTAAACCACTTACCACTTCCTCCCCTGGAGCTTCAAAGTTTGATTTGAGAAGCATTCCACCCACTGTATCGTCATCAGCTATGACTAGTTTATCTCCCTTTGTGCTGCATGCAATGGCACAGAGCAGACCTGTCCCACAAGAATAAACATATATTACCTGAGGAAAAATCAGTGCTTTGTATTATGTTTGCCGAAGCACATTTGTTTACAGATGATTTATAATAACATTTACACATAAATGGTTATGCACATTTTAGTTTTAAAAAATCTAATAATACTATCACTTAATAATGTGTGTGTGTGTGTGTGTGTGTGTGTATAGTGCCAAGGAAAAAAAGGCACATACTCTCTACAAGATAAATTCACTTAATTACATAAGCAAACGTTTTGAACATAAGGCCAGACTTTTTTAATTGCTTGTTCCTCGGATGTCCCTACTTAAGAATCTACTGAGGAGGGAGGGAAAAAAAT
>JAUZSU010023075.1:0-10686 GCA_034780255.1 Parotocinclus maculicauda
TTAATTTAATACAATTTGGAATAAGGCTGTAACGTAACAAAATGTGGAAAAAGTGAAGCGCTGTGAATACTTTCCGACTGCACTGTATGTTAAAGAATATACAGGTTTTCATTGGGTGTCCTAATTTTTTCACATGACTGTATACACATTATAGCAGGGTAGCAAGTTTTGGGTAGAAGGCTTAATATTAAAGCATATGCAGTTTGGATTTCAGGGCTTCATAGATTTTCTTTGTTTTTATTGATTTATTTGTAAAAATACGTTCAATCACAAAAAACAACACTTTGCCCCATGCACTAGCCAAAGCCTTAAATATGACATACTGTCAATGATTGGATTTATCACTCAGTAATACTCATTTACACTGATCTTTATTCTAGTTTTGTGATCTTAGCCCTTTTACCCTATTCCCATTGCAAAAGGTGGATTCTTGCATCCAAAAAGACAACCCCTGATCAAGCTTCTTCGGGCTGTACGATGCTATTGCTCAAGCGTAAGGGGAGGTCACACTTAATATTTGAAACTGTTTCCTATTAAAATAATTTTTTTTTCTTAACACAGCATACAAATTCCCTGTATTTTCCGTTTGTACATTAATAAAGAGACTGAGAAATAATTACATCCTGCTTACAAAAATTTGAGAATTTTTCAAAATGAAATCAATGAATGAATTCTAAAATTATTGCATATCTTATCTAATAGTGGCCTAAGACTTTTGCACAGTACTGTACATCAGTGATTAAAGTATTAGCCTGATCTATTATACAGGTGTCTTGTACTGGATTGTTGCCAATAACACGCTTAGACCTGCTCCTTGTGTCCCTGACCAGAAGAAAAATGTAAAAAAAAAAAAAAATAGAATAAAATGCAATACTTCAGAAGTGTATTGATATAACAAATGAACGCATTGCCAGCCAGTTAACATAAACCATAGCAAGTCTGCCATAGATTTAGTGACAGTCAGTGAAGCTCTGAAAATGAGAAACAGGACTGAGTGAGTAAAGACAATTCTAACGTTATAAGGCAGCAGCACAATTGAGCATTGTGAGAAAGCTGTGGGAAGTCATACTTGGCCGTAAATGTAAAATAGACTTAATGCAGGACATAAAAGATAAAAGCATCATGACACTTGGAAGGCTTTTTCTTTATTAAGTGAATTAATTTTGAAGTTACTCACCCACACATGTCGTGCCCTCACCATTGGGTTCATATCCGTGGTTACACTTCTTAGCACGACATTTGAAACTGCCATAAGTGTTTGTACATACAGGACGTTCACGGGGACACACAGAGGGGAACTGTGTACACTCATCCTGATCTAGGAGATACAAGGCAATGAAATATAAGATTAGGCATGATGGGCAAAGAATTTGCAACAATCACGTTAATGATGACAACACTAGTGAAGGAATACACATAGAAAAAACAAGTATCCAAAAAGACTATGTTTCTTACCAGCACATCGGCCATTTTCATTAACAATAAATCCATGTCCACACTGGAAGTATAAGAATGATCGTTAAGTGCTAGTCTTGCATGTCAATACAAAGCAGGCAGACAGTCTCATGTCAGTTAATTAGGTAGGCATATTATATCAGTATGAATTGTGCATGGAATCAGACTAAATGATTAAAGGAAGATTTACACAATTAGCATGCGAAAAGACTCACAATAATTAACACATTTTCTACATGGAATGGAATGGACTAGAGGACGATTTGATATGAAATGTGCATGGAATAAGCTGGGCTATACTGACTACCTATACACCTACAAAGTATATAAACAAGATAAAAGTATCTAATAAAGTGACAATTTCCTGTAGTCACTGCTTGAGAATTTCATTAATGAATTTATGTCATTACTACTGTTGAAGTGTTAATAGTCACCCAAAATAATATCTGTTCACAGATAGACCTACAGGTGTGCCAGTACATAAATTTTATGTGTGTGGAGAAAGCAAAACACTGCATTACATAACACCTGTGAAACGTGGTGATATTAATGATTTTACTGCTCTGGGTCAGGGTGACTTTCTATCATTGTTTAAAAATGATTGGTGAATTTACCAGCAAATCATAAAGAAAAATTTGAGACATCTGTACAAGAACTGAATCTCAAAAGAGCTTGAGTTATGCAGCAAGGCAAGGACCCTAAGAACAAAAGTCATTATACTAATGAATAGTTAAAGAAGAATAAAGTTAATGTTTGGAATGGCCCAGTTAATTTTCTGATGTTAATCCAACAGAAATGTTTTGGAAGGGCATGAACCAAATAGTTCATCTCAGGAACCCCGCAAACAACCCAGAGTTGAAGTATGAGTATAAGTATGAAAGACTGGGATAAAATTGATCTAAGCTGATGTCTAGGACTGATCAATATTTACCAGAATGTTTGGTTGCAGTTGTTGTTGCTGTTATTCCCAAGTCCAGATACTGAAACTAAATGTTCAAATATTGTTGCCACTACAAATCTAATATTGGATCATTTTCTTTATTAAGTTAATGTCCAACTATAATATGATTGTCTCATTTTTTTTTATTTGGTTCTTCGTATCTGAGTTTAAATGTAATGTTATTTAGGTCAAATATGTTCAGAAATATAAAAACTTTTAAATGGTTCGCAACATTTCAGGCACTCTTGTGCATCTGGTGATTGTCCAAGTATTTGAATGCATTTTAGTTTGTTTCCATAAGTTCTGATTATAATAAAATATATGCTCCACTACACATTTAAACAAAATATAAAAAATCAAAAAGATTCAACAAGTGATTATCCACACCTCAATCTCAACTGCTGGAGTTGCTTCGTCCATAATTTTTGGGTAGTGGATCTCCATAACTGTGTTCAGGTCACTGAGCTCCAATGGCCTGGTGACAGATTGTCCATCTGGCCAGTACACCTCCATATTGGTGGCCACATCTTTCCCTGTTAGTAAAGTACATGGCAAAAAAATCACTCAGCACTTTGAGAACAGTCTGCCTTTGTAACGTCCCCTCCGGGACAGGACACAGAATGAATGATTTCTTCTCTTTAAACCCTACTCTCAATGGAAAAATTCCACTCGGGAGGAAAGGCCTCCCAAGAAGCACTTTGGCAAAAGCCAGGTTGGAGCAGGCCAGGGTTTGGCACCAGAGCTGCAGGCACTTAACAAATGCAAAAGAATCTGCGCCACTGTAGCTACACACACCACTATAAGCAGTGAGGCTTGAACTTGTCCGATTTGATACAGAGAGTGCAAGTCTCTGATGACTAACAGCATGTGAGAGAGGATCATGAGATTGAGAGTTACTGGCATAGAAGGTAATGTTCCACTGAACTACCACAGTATTAGTGTGACTTTTTTTTGTTGCAAGTCTGAATGTATGAATACAAGGTTACCATGACTTGACATCATTCATGCTTTTATGCACCTGGTGGTGAAGGAAAATGACTGTGTTTGGACAGTGTCAATCCAGCCATGCCGTGCTCTACACCACCCAGACTGTTGGCAGTTCTACCAACAGAGTTTGGCTGCTCAGTATTGCAGTTGGCATAGGAATGGCCAAGATCTGAGCAAGCAATACTTACTGATCAGTGTCTATCTAGAGTCCATTCAAAAGAAGTAAAATAAGACATAATGAAAAAGAATGCAGAACTTCAAAGAGACAAAGATGTAAGGCAAGTTGCTCTAATTTCCTTTCATTTCAGTTTTTAGTCAAGCATGGAGAAATTCTTTAGGTTCTGTGTCTTTAATTAAAGCAACATTTTTATGTAAACAGATCTGTAGGAGCTCCTGCCAGAACTCACTCTGCCTCTCCAGGTGGCCCTTGGGAAAAAAGGCTGACATTTCACCTGCAGTGGCTAAGGATTATAAAGCCATGGATTTGTGTCTTAAACTACCAATAGTTAGCTATCACATGGGTCCTTATTTCTAAAGTTACACAAAGGAGGTTACTTGAAGCATGATTTTACTACAGAGAAAATATGTAGTGGTTATTAACAGTCTTTAGGGTAAAGTAGAAACAGTGTCCCAACTGCTATTCAAAGAAAAAGAAATAGACCCTGTAGACCCTGTGCCACACATACACAATCCAAATCCAAATATATGTGACTTAAGACAAAAACAGGACTACTCATATGTTCAGACCCTTGGGGTAATCACAAGACCACTGATTTGATTTTTATAGCATATTTACTGTGGTCATTGCTTCCAACTGGCTCACTAGAACTGCCACAAATCTGGCTCTCATGGACCCCCTATGAGTTCCTGAAGTCACGCTTCACAGAGCATCTGTAACCAAGCCATGGAGAGGGAGCGTGATCCCTTACTGACCACCGGCTTCTGCACCTGTACACATTGTCTACCTCTCAGCGGACATTCCACTAAGTAAGGATATTAAAATCATTGGCCATTACTCGCCAGATTGTGTTACTGCTGCAAAAGTACAAATAAACCTCACACGGAAAAACTCATTGTTTGTTGTTTAAAGCCAAACAGTGAATATCTTAAAAGCAAAAACACTCGGTTGTAAAGTATATTTTGATTTCTATTAATTTAAATGATTCAATAACACTGCATGACTACACTGAATTATATGCACAGCCCTTCTAATTAAGATATCTGTTATTTCAGCCACAGACACTGCTGCAGTTTCTTAATAGGAATCATACAGGCATATAATCTCCATAGACAAACAGTTTTAGTACAGTGATATAAGGGAATGCCAACAGTAAGTTAGGTTATGCTGTCCAACATCAGGGCCTGTGTCGTGTTCCAAAGTCTAGTGAAAAGTCTTCTCAGAAGAAGGACTGCTGTCGTAGTTGCAACATTTGGCCTTTATGTTATAAATGTAATTTGCAAAAGACTTTGGCCACCATTAGATAAGATACACAATTGTTGGAATAATTAGCATATATTTGACAGGCTCTTTGTTAGAATCTAACCAGAAAATGCAGGAAATTTGAATGCATTAAATTAATAAAACAAAAACAATATACAGGCTGCAAGTATAACTGCTCACAAAAATTAGGGGATACTTCAAAATGAAATATACCATAATGAGCAGTGTATTTAATGCGGCCTTCCATACTATAGCTGTAGCAATAGCAGCATTTGAATGAACATCAGTGGAAAATAGAATTATGGAGTGATTAATCCAAATAAAAAAAAATTTTGGTTTCGTCAGCGTGTTATATATGGTAATAATTCCAATGCTACAACAACAAATCTTTTGCTCAGAGCTGTATGTATTTAACTTATATCTGTATACTGTATGCTATATTTGTCTTTTTATTATTTGTGTTATTAATTAATGGTAAAAAATATAGCATATAAAGCATATAAATTGGTCACAATTTGGCAATCGATATATTTAAATTTAGTACACACATTTTTCAAAAATAACAAAAATAAGTCCAAATCATGTGTTTTACAAGGTAAAACTGGTAGGTTGTTTGTAAACAAAAAAGCACATACCAAGGCCAAAGTGAGCTACAGGCTCCATTTCACACAGATATCCAGAGCCTCCATCAATTATACGAGTATGAACGCCATTTTTTTTAGTATAGACCACGACTTTGGCACCCCGAGCATAAGCACCAAACTTTGTGCGTGGTATCACTCGGAGCCATCTATTAGATGATACCTGTAAGGAAACATCAACAGCATTAAATGGAAGATTGTAAGACATCCTTTACATGCCATATACTAACAGTGACACTTAAATATGATTTAAATGGATGCAACTCCAAATTTAACCAGTGACCTTAACCTGAAGAGTAATTTTAGTTTACAAGCATGGCACCTGAAGCTTATTCCAAAACCCTTTGTTCTATAATTAGCAGCTGTTCAATGAGCTGTAGAAGTCAGGTACTTACTTGGCTTACTCGATACACAGATATGGGCTGTGCGGCACTCTCGCCATGTGTTATCAACAGATCTAACTGTCCATCGCCATCAAAATCACACACAGCGGATCCTACAATACAAATAAACAAGATCCAAAACAGGTTTTAGTGCCATAACGTTCTAAAATATGTTGTGCTTTAGGTTAGTGATAATTGCAAATATAAACAATACAGAGACTTTTTGCTTTTTACAAGAAACACATTTAGTTCCTTGTTTTAAATGTAATTAACACCATCTGAACTGGATGATTTCGATATTGGAAATTGACTTTGCACATCCACCCCCCATTTTCCGTGGTGATAGGCATTTCTAAATTTGACCTATTATCATGGTGATGACATGTTTCTGTAAGGCGTGGTTAGATTCCATGTAATAATGCATTGCAAATGTATAATATACATAGTACATAATGTAAAGCATTAATATACATAGACCTACGTTATGAAGCATGACAATTAAGCTAAAGTTATTTTTATACCCTCAAAATGACTGAAAATAAAACCACCACAAGCTAAGTATATACTTGTTTACTTGTCACGTACATAAGCAGATAAGCTTATCAGTGGCATTCTGTAAAATGTTTCTTACCTTGTAAAGAAACGTTTCTGATATGAAAGAAATAGCCTAGCTTTCATCATTGCCAGAGTACACAAATTTAACACATTTCACACAATGACCTTCACTACAGACTGCACAAGGTTACTATTGTTAAATCTTCAAACAGATAAAGTCATGACAATCCTTGCTTTGCTTTACCCACTTGATTTTGTTTGCTTTAAAAGTCACTAAATGATTACCTCGTTATTAGTCTCTTCTAAGGTCAGCAGATTTGTGTAAACACCAGGATTATACTAAAGAAATGTAAATGTATTAGTTTGTTTAATATTATATAAATAAGTTCACTTGTTTTTATTATGTAATCCACACAAACTATAAGCATTGTATTTATCTTGGTGAATTAATTCCAAGTGCATTAGAGTCTTAACACACATTAGACGTTTTGCACAACAATTAACCGTTTTGGAAATATTTGAGTAATTAACCATTTTTCGATAGAACTGACTGCTAACCTCACTGGTTTCATTTTGAAATCACTTATGATTACGCCCTGATTAAATTACCCTTCATGCGAACTCTAAATTAACATAATGACCTTAAATTAGGCAATAATTAGTTAATTGCAATTGGCGATTATAATCATACCATATTGGAAAATGCAGCAACCTCTGAATTTGCTGTAAAACTACAATACGTAGATCTCTAATGCCACCCACTGGTAAAAAGAAGATATGGCACTACAATTGTTTCCAGCTATGAAATTTAAAATATTGAAGTGCCAGGTTGTCTAGTTTCTTGTTTGAAAAAGGCAGTCAGAATGATTCAGATTTTACAAAAACAGCAAAGCTCAGGATAGCCAATATTGTATTTTGGACACAGGTATGCTAGTTGATCAGAACCATTTGTGTTCAGAAGCCACCAACAGACCAGGCATAAATAATTCGACTTGAAATATAAAATTTGTTTGGTCTTACTAACTGACTAGCATATCAGGATCCAAACCACAACCTGTGCTGGTCTTTGCCAATTTCAAAATCATTTAAATGTGCATACCTGTTCCCCTTCCTTCTGGCTCAGCTGCATCCCCAATGTTCAGTTCCTCTATATGTGGGTCTGTATGTTCTCTTCGAGATACCCTGCAAGGCACTTAAATATTACATTCACAGTTCATTCAGTACACATGACTGTACAACAGTTTACACGTTGTATGATTGTCAAATAGACCATTCCCTTACTCAGGTGTCATTTTGCATAATGGAACTTAAATATAAATCATGCTGTTCTGATTCAGGTAATGGGTGTGGAGAATCAACAATATCTTTGTACCCCAGACTACTTTAATGGGTAATAACATTTTGTTGAAAATATACTTTCTTAAAGTTAAAGAACTTCTAATTGTTCTATTAGAAACCAGAGGTTAAATAACCATACAAGGCTCCTACTGGGATCTGAGATGGAAACGTTCTCTGCCTACAGAAAGTGGTGAAGTGTGTGTGTGTGTGTGTGTGTGTGTGTGTGTGTGTGTGTGTGTGTGTGTGTGTGTGTGTGTGTGTGTTTAGAGTGTTTTTTTGAGAGGTCTAGAGGTTGGAATAGGGCTGTGATGGACTGCTTGTTTGGACTGGCTGCTGGATGTTCAAGCCAACAGGCCTGTCCAGCCTTACTCATAATAATTCTACATAAACATTTCCTTGCCTATTTTGTGATTTTTGGCTAAACTTTGGATTTGTGACAGATATTATAAACACATTTTAGCCAGATATGATAAAAGGAAATGTATTTTCTGTGGCATTTGGGGAGTTTTCATATTAAGGTTTTTTCATTCCAAAAAAATGTTTAAACATTTAAGTTTACCGAAACAATCTGTTGGCAGATGATCCTCTATATGCAATGTTGTTGAAAAAGACCTCCAGTTCGTTGTCATTGTCGAAGTCTGCAGCAATTACTGTGCGTACAGGAGATGGCATGGCAAACTTCTGTGAGGCGATGTCCTAAAACAGTCATCAAAGAAGATCAGCATAAGCATGTGCACACATACAGTAGGGACTAGCATGACTCACTAATGAGCATACAAGTTACAAGGCGTTTTATTCCAAATCATAAAACTAATTAGGCAATTTAAGTAAACTGCAAGAGTCTTTGAGAAAATGCATACAATTATTCATTTGGTATGTTCACCCTTTTGCTGTAATGACAGCATGGCATGGACTCTACAACCCCGTGAAAATGATGATCCATGTTATCCCAATCCTAACATGATTTCACTATAATAGTCCTTGTAATGTTACTAAATGCTTGTCGTTTTCTGCCCTCGAGACCCCCTTATAAATGCTCACTTGGGTTTAGTTGTATGCTTGTTTGTTGTTGTTTTTACTTTTTGACATAATTTGCTTTTAATAGACTTAAATAGAAATTTCAAAAATGGGGGAATTACTAAACAATATTTTAACAACCCAAAATATAACATGTATGAACAGTTAACTGAGAATGAAATAAAATGTAAATAATTCATGCACAAAGTATTTACTAAGTGTGTGAGTGAGACACAGAAGGCAAGCCTCTAGGTCAATAAAACATACACACATACGCACATGCACACAATATGAATACCCAGCTGCAGCAGATATTTTGAGCAGGAGGAAGTAACTGATATCTCCACACTTCACTGGTAGAGGAATAAGTCCCTGAAGAGTTATTGGGCAGCCCTGTACTCCCTCAAGTATTTACCCATTATTTTAATTATAAGGCCCATAAACTCTGCATAAGGAGTCCCCTGGAATGACCTTGTCCTCCCTAGGTGAGAAGAAGACGATGGACAGTTTTGGGCAAGGCATTGTATGTGAAAAGCAACAGTGAATGCAAAGTAAACATTTCTTGGGTAGACCCCTTGGAGCATTATCAGCACTATCACATGACATATCAGTGGACACTACGGACCCTTCTACACTATATGCTTATAACTGCTATACATTAGTAACTGACTATTTCACACAGCTAATGTAGTGATTAATGTGGGGTGTGCCTATACGTTGTGTGTAAATCAAGTGATATAAATGTTGAGAACTCTGCCCTAAGGAGGGCTTTACACTGTCAAATATATTTCTGTAGTGTATTAAGTGAATCTTTGGGCCAAAACTAAGATCTTTAAGAAGCATAAAACTCTACACTTTCCCATGCCTGCATTAGCTAGTGCCTGCATGGTGATTTGTTCCGATTTAATTAGCAATTCACTGACGTGACAGAACATCTTAATTACAGATGGCAGAGGTCACAGAAGCTAGCAGTGCATTGCAGATGTCCCTGGACAAGTGCTCCAACAGATCATTAACCTAGCATTTGACCCCTATAAAACAGTTTTTCATTGACATTTATCTATCTGACCATAAACATGATCACCACAGAAATACGAGCAAAGCAAGTTGGCACATACTGTACTGTTTTATGTGCAGCACTGGAGCACATAATCTTACCTATGCAGCATGATTTCTGATTGTAAATAGAATACTGTAAAAGAATATATGTATACATTTTATGCTATGGACTGGTGCCCTGATATGAGTATTCCGGGATAGACTCCAGACTTCCTGACCCTGACCAGAATAAGGGGTAAAATGGGATACTTTCTAGGACATTATTAGTATTTTTAGATAGAAAAAAAAAAAATTATTTCTATTGTACAAATTATTTTCATTGGTTTAAAATTACTTATTAAACAGTACGTAACAATTATTAAGCATGTAACAATAATATTATCATAAGTCTTATAAGAATTATACATTATATATTTACAATTTCATCACCTTTTTTCACCTAAATTTAAGACAGAGTTTAATCTGTATTTAAATAACAAGCTGAACACCTCTTTTGTTTTAGTCTACCATAGTTGAATACTTTAATCACTCACTGTAATCAGATAGGCATCTGAATGAGTTATTGTACTGTGGCTACAGCAAAAGACCCCATTCATTTTTAGTACTTCATCAACACTTTCTGTTCCATCATTACAATAATCAACACTGTTGCTGTCTGTAGGGCTGTGTAATCAGCAGCCATCATAAAACAACATGATACTTAAGTAATATCTTATGTTTGCTCCAAGACGTGTACATTTGTTAGCGAAAATAAATTTCAGTTGCAAGAAAAAGCTTTTTCCACCATTGCATGGGTTTTTTAATAGCAAGAGACAAGATGCAGTGTATTCAGAGTACTAGCTTATCATTGTCTACCATTATCAAACATAT
>JAUZSU010023085.1:0-10686 GCA_034780255.1 Parotocinclus maculicauda
AATGAGAATCGATACTGAATCGTTCAATGTTAGAAATGCGATTCTAGCTCGAATCGATTTTTTCCTGCACCCCTAGTTGGGATACAATGTGTTGTAGTCCTATGTGTCAAAAAGTTCTGAATTCATCCTGGTGGAGTATGATTGGAAAAGGTCATTTATACATGTAGTTGACAAGTAGCAAGGTCTCTGTTGTCTTATAGAATGGCATTCCATTAGTATGTGCTTTATTGTTAGAGTAGCACTGTATCTCTAACAAACTGCTGGTTCCTCTCCGTTAAGTAAGTACTCGTGTGACGTTTTGTGTCCGATGTGTTACTTGGTTCCTTGTACAATTGCTTTGATTCAGTGTAGTTTTTTATTTGTCCTATTGTTTCATTCTTCCTATAATTTGCTTTTCATGGCTGCTTTGTTGATTGGAGAGACATCTCTTAGGGACTGGGGAGTTGATGGATGCATATCCTTCTGTTATTCTAGCCATCCTGGCAGCTTTTTCGTTGCCTCAAACCTAGAGGTGTAATGGTACATGTACTCGTGCCGAACCGTCACGTACGGCTCTTACAGTTCGGTACGCGCAGTCGCAGGGAGAATACACAGTACAGGCATCCTATGGGAATGTGCAAAGTTCAATGAACACATCGCAAACTTTTGCACCTGTAAACTTAAGCTGTACACGTTGTTAAGCCTGCCAACTAAGTTTATCTCCGTTTATGGGCTCAGTATGGTGAGTGGAAACAATAAACAGGAGCTAGAGATACACTGAAGATATGACACTTTGATACAATATGAAGTAGACAGTCTACAGCTTGTATAACTACAGTGTAAATTTGCTGTGCCCTAAAAATAACTCAACAAACAGCCATTAATGTCTAAACTACTGGCAACAAAAATGTTTATAGCCTTAAGCGAAAATGGCCAAATTGTGCCTCAAGTGTCATTATTTTGCGTTTCCACCATATTTTCCAGCATTGCCCTAACTCTCTAGGACATGGAGGTTGCCATTGGAATCCTCTTCCACTCCTCCATGATGACATCACAGAGCTGGTGGATTTTAGAGACCTTGCGTTCCTCCACCTTCTGTTTGAGAATGAACCAGAGTACTTGACCTCACAGCCATGTTCCAAAATCTAGCGGAAATCCAGCTCAGAAATATAAAGGCCGTTTATAGCAGCAAAAGGGGAAATGAACATCTCCCAAATATAATCATTGAGAAAACTTTTACTAGACTCAGCTGGTCCTGGCTATCTTGTTATAATGAAGACTCAACAGCAAAACCACCACCCAAACAGACTAATATACTGTGCACAAAATTATTTCATTTTGAAATATCCCAGAATTTTTGTGAAGACTATAAAAATGAAAGAATTGTAGTAAATAAAGCTCTTGTACCCAGGGGGTCGGTGGGCGTGCCCTTAAAGATGATGCGGTAGGTGGTAAGGAAGACTGCCCCCTCTGCAGGAAGGAGGGGTGAACCGCCCATCACACCCGTGGCCTCTTCTCGTCCGTCTGACAGGAGGTGCACTCGCATGCCATCCATTACAAACTCCTCACCTAATAACAAGGCGGGCGTCAGGAGCTTGGGCTGCCGCAAAAAGAGAACAGAGAAATATTAGTTATTTAATCATATGCTGTTGATCCAGACAATCATACACTGCTATCCGAACTCCTGTTATAATGCATTTTTTTATATTTTTTATATCACAAGCTGCTACAAACTGTACTGTCAAAGTGGTGATCTGAAAGAAACCTTGGAAATTTGATATGATTAATCAAATTAGAAGTCTGAGTGGGTGTTTAATATAGGTCTAAGAGCATTAAACTAGAACAAAATTGCTTGAATCGTAAGAATGTATCAGTTGTAAGTCGCTCTGTATAAGGGCATTTGCTAAATGACTAAATGGAAACAAGTGGAAATAAATCATATAAACAGGGTTATAATGGGTTCCCAGGAAGAAACCATATTCCAGAACAAGTTATTCAGAAAGTAGCTCTTGACTCAATTTTAAATCAAGTCATGCATTTTTTTTTAGATAATACAACCCTAAATCAGAAAAAGATGGATAGAAGTTGGATACTTGTACCCCCTTCTTCCAGAGTCATACCTTTGTAACATGCATTTGTAATTTTCTTTTAATATTGATTAGGCTGACCACAATAGATTTTCCCACTGTGTGATGGTCCATCCCAGGAGCCTTCGAGCCCAGAAAAGCTAATGATGCTTTTGGAAATGGTTAACATGAGACTTCTTTTTACTGTAGTGTGTAATAAAGGTACTGTTGAATGCCGGTTCTTGATGCAGTGCCGTGTAAGAGATCAGAGATTATGGGAGTTCAGCTAAGGTTTGCATCCTTGCCCTGTATGCACACACATTTCTCCAGATTTTTAAACATTTCAATAATTTTCTTATACATTTGTTGACAAACTGGCGATCCACTGGCCACCTTTGCTTGTCAAAGACTTGCCTGTTGACCTCATTTGTTTAAAGTCACATCATTATTTTGTTTTTATCTCATTACTAGCCCTAAAGTACCAATTTTCTACATTTATTGGACTGCGTTGCAGATCTGTAATGCAGGAATGGATGTTCATGTTTGTTTGCATTTTCCATATTGTCGCAACATTTTCTGATTTGGGGTTGTAAAAACATTTTGATCAAGACGCTGATTATTATTATTATTAAGCAGCATTCATGATTTCACAGGAAATGTGATGTCCAACAGAGCAGCCAAACCCAAATTAATAGATACTTACATTGCACATTCTCACACGCATTATTGAAAGCTCCATGCATGCATATGCATCTTCCCCCCCGTGTAACATCCCCACTTTTATTGCACAGAGCGAGGGAGTTCTGGTTCCTATCCACAGAGAGCATAGTGTGTGGAAGTCTGCTCTAGATCAATGCCAGTTTATCACAGGGCCTGCAGGGGTCATTGTTGATGATACCCTTAACATCAGACATGGCCTCCCCTTCCTTAGACACTTTAAACATTTTTGTCTACAAATGGCAACTGAGAAGATCCTAAGGTACACCGGAACTCTTGTCACCTTAAAGACGAGCAACTGACCATTGCACCATCCATATGCATATAAGCATATTAGTTACTTACTCGCTGACCATACATGCTTACACTGATTCAAAAGTGACAAAAAGTGGCAAACACACCTGGACAGATTGCCAGCGCACACGCACTCATTCTTTTACTCATGCTGGGACACTTTAGAGACGTCAATTAATTGAACACATTCTGTATTAGCTAGAGGAAAAGCTTTTTGGAGATTTGACATATCTGCATGTGTGAGATTTCACTCTGCAAAATGTGAACGTTATATGTGAACCCTTAAAAAGTACTTTTAAAAAAAGGTCAGAAATAAACAGACATGACTGGGCATTAGCTGGGTGGTTAATGACATCAGGCTCCAAAAAGCTTACAATTAGTTCAAACACTTTTTGGGTTAGGGTTGGACAGAATGATTTTCACACACAGAGTCCCTGCTGCTCATTTCAGCAGTGGGAGAGGTGGGAAAGACTAGAAAACCCAGCATGCACCACACAGGGTGTCATCAAAAAGACATACCTGCCCTGGCACTCTGAATTTCTGGTGGAGGGGGTGCGAGAGGTGGGTGTGGACGTGGGAGAGAGCTGGTCTGCCTGGTGTATTAGTGAGCTTTTGGAATCCAGCCCAATGTAAAATAATGAGTTGTTTACCTTCTGGATAGGAGGCAGTCTCTTGCTCTCTCTGTGAACCGCATCCAATGTCTCAATGTGCATCTGAACAATGTCTGCACAAAAACACAGAAGGACCAAAGGAATGACAGAGATGTACATATAAAGAATTGTGCAAATGTTTTAGGTCACCATTAGATGTGTTGTTTTAGCAATGGTACAAAGCGACTAGACTCAAAAATCACTCCGAAAAAGTGAATTATTGCCTCCTACCCTTCCAAAACAATCATCAAACAGCAAACAATCAAACAGCTTCTATAGAAGGGTCAACCTGACATCCTGATGAAGCTGCCAAATGCTACTATTGCTTAAGTGTAAAAGGAATTCACACTAAATATTTGCGACTGTTGCCTGTATTTCTGCCTGTTTTTTTTTTAAATACTGCATACAAATTCCCTGTATAGTCTAGTTGTATTCTAATAAAGAGACAGAAATAATTATATACAGTCATTATACCATTGCTAAAACAATCGTACATCTAATCTAATGGAGGTCTAAGACATTTGCACAGCAATGTACATTATATTAAAAGATTTCATAGTTCCCATTACTGTACAATTATTCCCAATGAGAAGTACACACAAAAAAGCAGAACACAAAAGTAGCCAGGTCAAAGACCCGTGTTTCAAGATGGTGTTTTTGCCAGTCAAAACATCTCAGTCACAAAGATAACCTTAGCCACAAAATCAATACTGTGCAGCAAGAAGAAATTGATTTAGACGGTTTAATGCTTTCAAAAGTGCAGACAGCAATTAAATGTAGTGCAGTGTGTTAAATTCAATATATTTGAATTATCTTTATGAGCACATTTTGATACAATCTAAAGTCTTTTCTGTATTAACCTTGCTATGTATTATTTGTTCTTGACATAGTACTAAGCAGAAAAAACTATAGTATAATATATGTGCTAAGATCAAAGAATCTGAGCACTTTTTTTTCGCTTTTAAATGAATGAAGCAACGTGATAACTTGCAGACCAATAAGGGTGTTATTCCTCAAAATCGTTTATACAGAGCAGACACTGGCCTTAGTTGTAAAGAGAAATAAGAATGATGGAAAACTTGGACCTTGTATGAGTTAAGTCCTCTAAAATGTATTATTGAATAGTTACAAATAATAATAATGAATATTCTTTGGTGAAAATGACATTTTAAACGAACTAAGCATGCGATTTTGAAAAACACTTATTTAGAAATGTTTAATATTAGCAATACCTCACATGAATACTGATTACAGATTTGCTTCTCTAGTATCTCTGAAGAACGTCGATTCAGACACTTTCACGGTTAATCTACTGCTAATCACATTGAATTGTTTGTGCTGACTGGCACACGAGAATGAAGGAAACTAATGATTATAACTTTCTTATTACTTTCAATTCTTTATTTACCCATCACATCTATACACCCTGACTCAGCCCTCTGCCACTGGTGATTCTAATTGGTTTCCTGTTCTCTTATTTCCTTAACCATATCGTCTGGTATTTAAATCCATTGTCTCAAGAGAATAAAGTTAAGTGCTTTCAGATCTGGCACCCCAAATTCTCTGTTCTCAGCCCTGTTTGTTTAGCTGCAGTCATCTCTACTCACTGGCCCTGTGCAAACATTTTTCAACCAATGTCATTAAACACTATTTTTAAGCATTAGGTGGTGTATGTAATTATCACATTATTAGAATCAGGGGTTAGAAATTAGGAATTAGAAACAAGTAATTTCTCAAACTCATTATAAACTTAAATGTTTGCTGGGGACATCACACAATAGTTAAGCAAAGTTCCTGTGAATTATAGTAATTCTGTTACTAAAGTTTGCTATATTTAAATCTACCTGTATAATTCTGTTAAACATGTTCGCTTACCAATGTACGAATTCTGTAATAAAATAATTTAGCATTAGTTGGAACTGTTTCACTCAAGAATAGAGCGCAATAAGATCAAATGCATCCAACACTTCACCATACAACTGCCAACATTTGATCATTCAGTCTTGTACACACTACCAAAAATAGTCTACCAACAGTAACAAATAGTGTTACCACCACCACCACCACCAATAACAGCAATGCTGCATCATTACTTTTTCTCAATTCAAAAATTTCTTTAGCTTAAATAAAACCGTTCCAATATCACCACAATCTTCACTTTCAATGATTTACAATGCACCATGCAACTGTTTTAGCAATGGTATAATGACCATACACTGTATAACTTATTATCAATCACTGGGTCCAAATTGGATTTGGCCCATCATAATATTCTTTATCCACTGTTCTTCATTCCAGTGTTTATGAGCGTAAGCATAGCTTAACCTTTCTACCATGGTTCTCTAATCTAATGGTGGCCAACATAAATACATTAATACACCTTGACCCTGATCAGGAGAAGTGAATGATAAGTGAACTGAACTGAACATGTGTTTGTACCCATGATAAGCATTCCTGAAGCTGAGGCACACTCAGAACTGAGTGGCACTTCATCTGAGTTTCATACAAGTCCATTCCATTCCATTACACTAAGATTCCTTAAAATGTACGTAATAGTGCTGTTGTGTTTACTATGTGATAAGGAATTGGCATAAACAATTACAACAAATGTGGGTGGGTGAAACTTCCTTTTTTCACTTACAATTCCAATATGAACAACATTTTTTATTGATGGTTACTGATCACTGTTCATGTCTGTGATTGGAATCATTTAGATAGCACTATGGGGGGATGTTTCAGTAAAGAAAATATCCACAGGCATGTTTGCTGTTGTTGCTTAGAATCTGATACTGTCAACTAATTGGCAACATTTAAAACTAAGGCTGTGCGCTACATAGCTACTTTAATACTAAATTAAATTTATAACAATATAATATGACTCTAGACTCCCAAGTGTTTATAAAGCTGTGGTTTTCCTTATTCCACTTTGTGAAGTCTCGAACCCCCATTAACCCACACAATCACTACCTGGAATCATGATGTGAAGTGCTTTTAGATGTTCGTTGGTCACGCCGCTTTCATTGCACACTTTATCTACAAAGCGGTTGATGAAACGCACAACTGAATTGGCCACGTCTGAGCTCTCGGCATCTTCGAAGCCACTCTCCGTATCGTAGCTCTCCGCCATACTGCCTGCAATGCTGCACACAAACACAAAGGTTACAAATGTGTAGTCTTTTCTTGACTGTATATAAACTATTAAACTGTTATCATATTACACCACCAGGCAGTAAACCGCATACAGGCATGCCTCTTACCCCCAAAAATATACCCCAAAGACCTACGATAACTAACCCACTACCCACACTCCATTAAAACCATTACAATATTTACTGTGCTAGCAATGGCCAAACCTGACCTGTTGGTGACGAAACTGTTGCTCACACTCTCTATGTCAGCCAGGCCGGTGTTGCGCAGTAGCCTGTTCTTGCTTGTGTCGAGTGGCAGCAGCAGGTAGCTCATGCGGTTAGCATAGTGAATGGCCTGACTGAAAACAGTGCTCTCCTCTTTCTGCACACGCTCCTGCTGGCCCTCCTTACTCAGTGTGGGCCACAAGCGCGTCTGCTCTGATGCCAGCTCCAGAGCACTAAGCTGCTCCGGCCTGCCCGTTCCATCCTGATATTCACCAAGAAACAAACAGATTGTCAAAGAGAGATAGTTTTAAAGAATTTAAATAGACAATGTCCATTTAAAGCACAACAAACTAAATTAGCTGTAGAGACTAATTTAGCATTTTGAGAAGCACCATAATTTTAGCCACTGAAAATATCTGCATTCGTTATTGTCCTTTTCAAGGATTATGCGCCATTTTGAAAACTGAAAGGGACAAGAATATTTGACCGAAAAGGGACAACGTCAGACTGCACCAGATTAGAACGCAGATGGCAATGAAACTTTGTTGTTAGGGAACAAAGGTTTGAACATAGCACTCAAACAAACTCTTAATAGTATGTGGCTCTGACCTTTTCAGAAAAGAAAAATGTTGTCATTACAGAAATTATTGACAGGAAACGGTAATCTCCTAGTCCCCAGTGGTGAGTTGTATTAATCGTCTCTGGGATTGAATCAGCGAGTTTTTTCAACTCTGAAAGCATGTACCCTTCAAAAAAAGTCAACTGTTCCTCAGAAGCAGGAGCAACATGAAGAAACATGAATGGCTGGCTATAAGTATTATCGTCTACCAATCCTTCATTAAACTAAAATGCTTTTGGAGAAAAATTCTGAACTGGCATTCTTATTAAAGTGTATCACTTAATTTAAATGCCATAAGTAAAAGGATTAACAGTATAGGACATAAATGTGCTCTCACAGGGCCTAGGTCTTCTGTCTCTAGGTACAGTGCCCGGATATGATTCTGTACATCACTGTAGAACATGGCCTCCCAGAACTGCATGTTGGTCCACACCATGTGGTCCTGCACACAGCTGTAGGCAAACTGAGTGATGCCTCCGCCAAGTTTCTGTAACAGACATAAGCACAAATATTTCATACCAACACACTTGTCTAGTCAGTATTAAATTAACAGACACTGTCCAACAGTATGGCAACAATCATCCAGGAGTGATTTGCTTATTGATCTGTAATAAAATCCTGCAATTTTCTGTCACTCTGTCAGATGAATAACCGAATATGTAATCTAGTGAACATACCCGACAGAAGGCAGTGACCAGTGGGAGGAGGGCAGATGCGATGCCGTGTTCATCCATATGTGAGCAGTCCTGACATCAAAAGCACAATAAACCAGGTTACAATATACCAATTATCAATGCACTGCTCACATTTAATTCAATAACTCTCAAAGGTGAGTACACCCCTCACATCACATGCAACTATTTTATTATATATTCTCATGGGACAACACTGAAGATATGATACTTTATACAATATAATGTAGTCAGTCTACAGCTTGTATAACAGTATAAATTTGCTGTGCCCTCAAAATAACTCAGCATAAAGCCATTTATGTCTAAACCACTGGCAACAAAAGTAAGTACCCTAAGTGAAAATTTTCCTCCCGGTATCATGTGCCTCGTTAGTGTTACAAGGTCTCATGTTTGAAAGGGGAGCACGTGTTAAATTTGGTTAAATTTGCTCTCACACTGGTTACTGAAAGTTCAACATGGCTCCTCGTGGCAAAGAACTCTCTGAGGAGCTAAAAAAAAAAAGAATTGTTGCTCTACATAAAGATGGCCTAGGCTATAAGGAGATTGACAAAAGTAAGCTGCTACACAGTGGCCAAGACCATACAGAGGTTTAACAGGACAGGTTCCGCTCAGAACATGCCTACATTTAAATACTCCAAATGAAGGAGAACAAAGTGTTTGTTGTATTATCAGTGGCTGAGTGGCCTTGTGTAACCACAACATTACATATACACACAAGGTTAACTTAAGACTACTCATATGTACACTCAAACCAATGCCAATTTAGCGTAACCAATTAACCTATCATGCATGCCTTTGAACTGTAGAAGGAAACCAGAGTACCCAGAATAAACCTCACACAGACAGGGGAAGGACATGCAGACTCCACATAGGAAAAAAAAAAACCAGACTGCTCCACCATGGGATTGAACCCATGACCTTCTTGCTGTAAGGAGAGAGACACCTTCCCGCCCAAGAAGAACTAAGTTTCAAATCTAATGTTATTTTAGTGTCAAAATGCAGGTGACAATTGTAGCAGTACCTGCAGAGTGCAGTTCATCATGCGAACTATGTAGTCAAATTGCTGGTCGTCTAGCACAGCTCTATTCTGCAAAACATGCTGGTTCAGCTCCTGAGTTAAACACACACGTGCTGCCCGTCCTTTCAGCGCCCGCAACACTGCTGGCAACAACTAGGATACAGACAGACAGACAGACAGACAGACAGACAGACAGACAGAGACAGACAGACAGACAGAGACAGACAGAGAGAGACAGACACACAGACAGAGAGAGACAGACACACAGACAGAGAGACAGAGAGAGACAAACAGAAAGAGAGAGAGAGACAGACAGAGAGAGAGCGACAGAGAGAGAGGGAGAGACAGAGAGAGAGGGAGAGACAGACACACAAAGATACAGAGAGAGAGAGAGAGAGAGACAGAAAGAGAGAGAGATAGAGAGAGAAACAGACAGACAGACAGAGACAGTTAGAGAGAGACAGAGATAGACAGACAGACAGAGAGACACAGACAAAGATAGAGACAGAGAGACAGAGAGCACTATTTAGGACAGTACTATGTAATTTGGGATGCAGCCTGTGACTGTAGTAACGGTTTTCCACCACACGGGGTGCTATAATACCGTCTATCTCCATTCCTCTTTATTACTTCTTTGTTTTTTGCTCATATTATATGCCATATTAAATTCCTATCCCATAATAGTGTGCCGTTCTGTTTTGTGTGTACCTTATCATGACAGGGCACTTCACAGGGCAGCATGCGCTTGACGCCGGTGCCTAGCGCCCGCTCCACGATTCGTACGGACCGTACCAGTTCGGTGAGTTCAGAGGGATCGAGGGAAGCTGAGTGATCGCTGCCCTTCCAGGTCTTATCCAGGGTCACATGACGTTCCAGCACCTTGGCCCCCAGGGCCACCGCCGCCACCGACACGCTGATGCCCGTCTCATGGCCCGAGTAACCGATGGGGATGTCAGGGAACTCCTTCTGATACTCCTGTTTATCCCAACAAACGACGAGGGCTTTTATCCTGTATTCATTTATCGATTAGAATCGCTGTCGTTTCTCCTTATTTGGGTTTGTTACCGTGACGACGCGCAGGTTGACGTCCTCGGGTTCGAGAGGGTAAGCGCTGGTACACTGCAGGATGCAGAAGTTCTGGTTGTGTTTCTTAACGCATTCATAAACTCTCCTCATCGTCTCCATGCTCTGCATCCCACTGGAGATCACCATGGGCCGACCTGGAACCACCACACACATACATACACATACACACACACACACACACACACACACATACACACACACACACACACACA
>JAUZSU010023096.1:0-10686 GCA_034780255.1 Parotocinclus maculicauda
CTCCACCCTGGGATTGAACCCGGGACCTTCTTGCTGTGAGGCAGAGGTGCTAACCACTCAGCCACCGTGCTGCCCCCAAAAGAAGACTGATGCCACCCATGTACTTGGCTTGACTTCACTGGGATTGGTGGCATCTGAAATGGATAGTACGTTTGTACTGATGTAAGAACTGCCGATTTGAGGTTCTACTATCACAACCTCACAGAATAAACTGTCTGGATCGTATGTTAGATCATATACTTGTGGTGCATGTCAACTCAATTTTGGCCTCAGTGCTTTGCATCAGATCCCTGAAGCCCTAACATTTGGTTGGCAAAAGCATAGGTTTCCTAAATATTTGGGCTGATGGTTCACTATAGATTGTGAACCAAATGCCATATTTCAGTCAAACAATTTTCTAGGATTGCCACAATGTAGGTTTCAATATTTAAAGGCTTCACTGGTTCTGAAGGGTGAAATCTTGGCACAGTCCTTCAGTGCATTAACAACATCTGTTCTTTAACTAACAGGTCTCTGAAGTCCTTAGTACAGACGGTAGGGCTTGTTTTGTGGTAATGTATGTTTTGTCTGTCTGTAGGACTGGTATGTCTGAACAACTGATCTTACCCAATGGTTATATGACTCTGCATGCTAAATTAAACATCCCAGAGCTGCTTATCTAAGGTGGTTTCTGGAGTTAAGACAAGAGTGGAGTTTAAGCTCGTCACTTCTTTTTCCCCATTCCCAGAGGAGGACGTTCATCAGAGAAACTCTGAGTGGAATTATTGTTATGTTTCACTCAGTGGCAATGCTTCAAAGCATTTGGTGGTTGGGCTCAGATCAGTGGGTGGTAGCACAGCAGAGGGAAACTATTAAGAAATAAAACTGGCCATTACTAACATTGAATAAAATTTGATAAAACTAAATAAAAACTTTCCATATTGTCAAACCATCATCACAGGCAACGTGGAAAATAAAAGCATATATATATATATATATATGTTACTAGCTCGCAATAAGAGAATCGCCTTTCACAGGATACTTCAACTAGGCAACGGATGACCTGTGTAATATATGATAATTTATTTAGGTTTATTAGTCACACTTCCCTGTGCAAGACATCTGTATTTTAAACGACATTATAGATAAGTACGAGAATTAAACTAGATTTTATTTAAATCCTTTATTCAACAGTCCTTAGTCTTTAACAGCTTTGTCTGCATTTGCTGGTAAAGCAGGTTAAGTGAGACCAAATGTTTACATGAGCTTCAACTACAGTTACATTTATACAACATTCAGGAGCAGTGCATAAAACAAGAACCCCACATTCATTGATAAGAGGCTCACATCTAAGACTGTGCAACAATAAAGCCTGGATTAGTCTTCTTTCAAACAGGCTTCCAAAGACTTTGGTCGGTTGGGAGAAGATAATTGAAAAGGTGAGGCTATTTGGAAGTGTCATTCCCGAAACAGAAGTGTCCAAACGTGCCACCCACCCCTCAGTAGAGATGTGTGAACAGGTGTAGCTGACAGCCAAGACTCTTATTCAAGTTAAGCATCAGTTTTTGTCAGAAACAGCCTGTTTTCACTTGTTGTTTACTACAACAACTTAGTTTGGGGAACAGATAATGTCTTACAGTATCGATGAGCCATGCATTTCCTAGGTTTTCTGAAGTACAACGAGCTTTTAATTAAGCATAAACAAGACTTAAGATTTCATCATTATAAGATACCAAATGCTCACACTGTGTACGAAAGTCTCTAATTTAACACTAACAGAACAAAGGAGCGTCAGGAGGGTCTTCTGGATAGGTCCATCATCACCACCAGCCTGAATTATTCTTGTTAGTGCCAGTTTATGTTGTCAGGTGTTTTTTTTAACAACAGCAATTATACATTAAACAAGTCACCATACATGCGGAGAAGCACCGACTCCCTACTGTTATAATGGTACTGAGTCACTGTGCACCAATTACTCACCGCATTACAGTATTATGATGACTACCATCACTAAACGACAATTAACCACACGTTCACGTTGACTGACAATTAACTCCCACTAACAACTCTGCTATGCAGCTCTTGGTACAAACGTCTTGCAACTGTTTCTTTTTTGCACGTTAAGCTGAGCTCATCATTATACGATTTCTACAATGTTCTTATAAATAGTTAGGAAGGCACACTAAAGTGGCATTATTCTTTACCTGATACAGATGTGCTGCACTTGTTTTAGTGCTTTCACTGACAAACACGGCATCTATGAGGAGTTATAGGCTGGACCATTCGAGTCTGTATACTTTGAGATCAGACATAGCAGATGAATCACAAGTCTAACATTTGAAGTCAAGAAAGTCTGACAGAAACAGTGATTTACACAAATGTATGATGCTATCATTCTTGTGCTACAGAGCATCACTTTCCAGCATATGGTATTACTTTATATACACAGATCTGTCAAAACATTAAAACCGCCTGCCCGATATTGTGAAGGTCCCCCTCATGCCAAGGCTTGGACATGTCAAGGCACAGACTACAAAAGACCACCAAAGGTGTTCTGTGGTTTCTTTAACCCAGACATTAGAAGCAGAACATTTAAGCCCTGTAAGTTGTGAGGTGGGTCCTTCATTAATTGGACCCGTTTGTCCAGAACATCCCAAATGCTTGATTGGATTAAGAAATTTGGAGTCTACACCTTGAACTATGGCACATTCACAAAATCATTCCTAAAGATTTTTGCAGTCAATTATAACTTATGGGACATGGTGGCTCATTGGTTAATGGACTATGGACCAGAAGGTCCAGGGATCAAATGGCTTTGCTTCTGCCAAAGTGCCACTGTTGGCTCCTTGAGCAAGACCCTTAACACAACTTCCTGGACTGTAGGATAATATAAGTTGTAAGTCGATCTGCTAAATGGCATAAATGTAAATATAATGATCTTTCTGGAAGAGGCAACTGCCATTAAAGAATATCGTTGATGGTCGGAAATGGTTAAATGATTAAAAATGATGTTGCAGCAAGTGAGAACTGGTCACACTCCAGCTTCTTACATATCCATTGAGAAGGGTAGCAGAATTGCAATGAAACTACAACAAGTTACATGATAAAACTTATCCACTGGTATCCCAAACCTGTCCAAATCCATGTCTTAATTTTATTTTTATCATGGAATCCTTTCTGATATCTGTTAGATGATCCTGGGCTGATAGTGGCACATTATTTTAGCTTTCCTGCAAACTCCAAGCCAATGTAAAATAGTGAATTTTTAAAAACAGAGATGAGGTAAGAAAGGTCACAAAAGTGGTTTGTCTCAAACATCTGAAGCAATACTTAATGTGTCAGACAACGTGAGAATATTTTCACCTTTACCTTTTCATTCATTTCATTCAGAGGACCAAAATAATTGACCATATATGCAAGTTTTGTGCACCAAACAACAACAATCAACTAGTATATGTAGATCACTATATCAGGGACAGATCAGTAATATCTTTGTTAAGTGTGACCTTGAAATACGCAATTCATATGGAATTCATATTCTTAACCAAAGCAGCCATAATGGATTAAAATACAGCAACCACATTAAAACTTACTAAAACAGAAGTGTTATGCACTTTTGTCCCCTCCCTAGCCATTTCAGTGACCATTCCAGTTTTTTCCTGGTGGCAGTTTTAAATTAACTCGAATCCAAACATCAACTGATTAACTGAGCAGTGGTGGCACAGTGGTTTAAGGTACACTATTAGAGATCACATGGTTATAGTTCCAGGTCTGGCTGCGACTGTGAGGATCATAATCAAGAGCCTTCAACTCAATCGCTTAGATTGTATCAGCAAAAGTCAATCAACCGTACGTATCTGCCTGCAAAGCGTGTTAAATATAATGCAAATGGTTTCCCTTGGGCCCATTCTTGTTTCTGAGAGACCAGTGTATATTCCAGGATGCACTGATCAATTCCCTGATTAAAGCCAATTCGTTGGAAACCTGCATACCTCAACCAAATTCCCTGTATCAACAAACAAAAAACAAACAAAAAAGACTTGACAGTTATCTCTTATTGCTTTACTACCTTTAAGTGTGTTTTTAATCTCTTTTGTTTATGAACGCCACCTTGTAATCTGCTATGGTTTATGTTACCCAGCCATTCAAACAATGGAATGAGTGTGCTGCTTATCTCTCCTGCTTTGTCATGCTCAGTCTCCCTCACCTCTCATCACCCCTCCCTCACCCCTCAATTCTCTTGCATGAGATTTCCTGTAACACACTAACCCAAGCATTTCCTATCACACTCCCTTGGCAGGATGGAGTTTTGAATACTCAAAGATATTTCACACAATGCTATAATGATATAGCATGTTGGAACACTATTCCATAGTTCAGCACTTAGCCATATGGGATGATCCTCCACTTCCTCTCCTCTTATCCTTTCTTACCACCACCCAAGTATCTCACACGGTCATAAAAGTAATTGGAATGTTCATAAGCCAAGTTCCAACATGCAAAACTTCACATGAACCTTCCATTTTCTCACGTCAACGCTGGAAACAACACAGACCCACATTCTATTTATAGACGTGTGCTATTTATCAGATTCAGTAGATGATATCTTGGCTTTAGTTATTTATCCTGCATTTGTGTTTACTGCTTGTGTTTAGTTTAACTGTTCTGAGCGCTCAGGCTGCAGCCATAAACAAATCCCTCACCAACACCAGTATAAGTCACAAACCTTAGAGATGACTGGTCAAAACCAACCTGCAGGCTGTTCATATTAACCATAATTTGTGCTGGGTGACATACCAGTTTATACAGAATACCAGTTTAAATTTCCAGTATGGTAAAAAAAAAAAAAAAACATCACAGTGCCATACCATCGCATACCAGAAACAACAGCTGTAACACTAATATCAATTATATATTATTGCATAATACACTGCCAGAAGTAATGTGTAGAATGGCATCGTCAAATAACACATTAGGTACATCTCACTACTTAACCAGATAGCATAACAGTCTGTTACCAACTGGAAGAAGCACCGCCACCATCCATGGAGGAATACACAGCATAAAATAGAAATGGAAAAGAAATAAATTGAGACTAGAGATGCAAAAGAAGAACTTCTGCCTAGGAAAGGAGCTGTGTCTGCAGTCTGGAAGTATTTTGGTAAAAAAAAAAAAAAAAAAAAAAAATCAGATGTAGCGCAAACGGCTCTATATTGCAAAGTTTGTCGATCTGCTTTTGGGAACACTAGCACCTACCCCATCACCTCAGGAGAAAACGTGTTGTAAGAGTGCATTCGATTATGGTCAACGAATTTGATGCTGTCAAACCAGAAAAGAGTGGAGCCAAGCGCTCAGAGAGGGCATGAAAAAGCATTTTCTGAATGTGTCAGGAGAAGCAAGCAGTGGAGAAACATTACAAACAGAATAACAGTCCAAAGGGACAGCTGCAGAGAAACGGTTAAAACACTGGATTTGATGCAAGTCATACTGTAAAACTTTTTTTTAGCCAAAAAAGCTATTTTTTATACATTGCAATAAATTGTTTCATGCATAGAGTAGGGAAAGAAACTCTGCAGTGATCTATAATCTTTATTATAAGCTATATACTCCTGACAGCAGAATAAACCACAAACCCAGACACACACACACACACACACACACACACACACACACACACACACACATCTTAACAGCTCAAACCAGTACAAAAAAGATTAAAAGGTAGCTTAGTTTCTATACTGTAGTTACATCTGATTCGACTTGACATGCACCCAAGAGCAGTAGCACTTAGTGAACTCCAGATGTTACCTTTATGGTTAGAAGAAAAAGCTTTATTCTGCCATGAATAGAGGCAATCTGCACTGCAGGCATATACCAGGCATGTTCATTACAGGTCCTGTTTTAAACGTCACAGGCTAACAGCAGACAGAAGTGGGAGATGTTTTATTGTTTTCATTATTTATTTTATATTACTTATAACTTTTACTTATTGTCATTTTTGCCTGAATAGTAAAGGTTCCTCGTATTTATTCTGCAGTAAAACGGGAGGTTTGCTTACGTTTCTGAACATATAGGTAAAACGAAAAAATGGGAACATGCTTTAGTTACATTTTAATTTTTTCACCATAAGGATTTTAAATGTGCCAATAGGTGTATGTTGTGTTGATTCCTACAATATAACTTCCACTAAAGGTTAGGTTTCTTCCATATTACAGCCCAAGATGAAGAACATTTACCAAAGATATATAATAATTGTACATTGGATTTTTATTATGTTTTCCAGGACAAATAATGAAAAGAAAAAAAATGAAAGATCAAAATGAAATATCCCATAATGACAAGTTGGCTAATTTTTATGAACAATACCTCACAACTCATATTAATAAACATGCACTGAACATGGACAAGTATCCATGTAACACACCCATATGTATGACTGTTCTTGGCAGTCCACACACACACACACACACACACGTGTGTGGTCACTATAATGAATCAGCTCAGCTGCCCAAAACCTCAAAAGTTAAATGAAGAGAAACCAAAGCTTTTACCAAGCGCTCAATCTCTGCCCAGCACAAATCCGCCACCTAAATCATGTCATCGTCTCTCCTCAATACACACAATGCAATGGCTCGCTTCCCAGAGTAGATAAAATCTAAGTACATGTCACTATCACAAATATAAAACAAAACTAGAACTAAATCTGGAAACATAGATATGGTTTAGCAATCTTCTCGAGTGCCCAGTCCTGTGCAGTGAACACAGCTGCTGTAACTACACATGTTCACAGAGACTGGATAATGTAAGACTAATGAGAGGGGACAGGGCCAGACTACACAACTAGAGACAAATGGCTGACCCTCTTCCAGGTGCAACCCAATATCATCCTCACACCTCGACTTAAACTCCAGATCCACCTACTGCTTTATAACTTATAAGCCTCCCTTTAAAGTAAGCCTGTGGTCAATATTACAGAAAACCATGTTCTTTAATCTATCTAAAGAGATGGAGAACTTAAATCAGTTAGCACTCAGCAACAAGCAAATATAACATACCAGTTAAATACAAAACACAACACAGTGATACAACAGCACAGCACAAACTCTTAAGTTGTGTGTATTAATACATGACATGTTGTCATGGTCTAATTTTAGGTCATGACCAGGTCCTAAAATCTAAACCACCATTATTTTCCTTTACAGATTTTAAGCCATACACTTGTTAACAACTTCCTTAAATGTCCTGTCACTGCATATCAATGAGAGTGTTTAAATGCACGGAACTGCAGAAATCTGATTAGGATTGGATTATTACCTGTTAATTCAAGTGGTCACGTTTACAGCATACTCTGATTTCTTAATTGGATTAAGGTCTAGAAATCTGATTTCTTAATCTAATAAAGTGAGCTGGAATTTCATGTTCAGTAATCAGATTTAGTTTTTTTTTTTTTTTTTTTTTACATGCACTCCAACATAGCCCTGAAGCGGTTGGCAAAATCAAACTAGGTTGCCAGGTCCGTTTAGTCCAGAAAACTGTGCTTCCTTTGGGCTTGTTTTCAGAGACTAAGGCCTGATGAATACCATTTTATTTTTTTTCACCACTCCAATTACTTTGTTTTTCTGTAAGAAAATAACTACAATCAAACAAATAACAGCAAAATTGCACCTTTGTGTTTAATAAAATAAAAAATAAAAACAAAAATGATGGTAAATAAAAATAGGGAAAGGTTCAGGGTGCATATTTTATTACTACAAATAAAAGTGCAAGTTTTAACTTAAATTTGATTTGATTTAAAAAAACCTAAAGTATTTATGTATGCCCTTAGATTATTAGTGACTGGCACAGAATCGGTTATATGAGACTGATCGGCTGATTACTAGTTATGACCGATCCTGGTAACTTTTCAGACACTGAGGATTTCCATCTTTATATCCAAATTTCATTTTAATTTCTTAATTCCACAATTTTGTCTGTATTCTACACATCAAAGAAATCTTAGGGCCCTTATGGACCTGGTGCATGTTTCTTTCGTGGGATCTGACAACCCTGGAATTAAATGCAGCAGCTGTGAAACGGCTACAAAACATCTTTTGCAGACAGTCTAGAATACAGAAAGCCCAAGGAAATGAATAATTTTATTATTTGATTATTAAAGTTTGAAGCAGACATATGCTTCAGTTATTAATTAATGGCTGGTTGCAAAGAATATATTTGATTATTGCATTGCAGTGATGCAACCTCAGAGCTTTCCCATTATCTATGGGTGATTGGATTACTGACAAATTCTGATTTTCTCAGGTATCAGATTATTAAGAACATGTAAACAAGACTGCAAGGTATGCTTCCCATGGCTAAAAAACACAACCAAATCATTATGCATCTACCACTGTACCTGATAAATGTGATGAAAAGCCATGCTTGAGTTTCACTGTATTTAATCATTGTTCACTTGTAGCATTTCAAACTGTAGTATGTTCTGTTTAAGAAACGATGGGCTTTTTCCCGCCAACCATTCCACGAAAGACTGGTGTGTTCAGCTTTTTCCTGATAACAGATTTACGAACATCAGTTTAATTTGCTAACAACGGCCTGCAGATCCCTACGCATAGCATTTGGGTGTGAGGGTCTGACTCAAAGGTGAATTTGTAGGAACACCACTCCTTGGAAAATTGGCAATTGCTTTGAATGTTTTCCATTTTGAAATAGACCAGCTTACTGTACAATAATGTAAGATTATGCTGAATTGCTGTAGAGTGAAAAGGATTTCCATTTAAATGAATCATACACAGTTAAGCCAAAACATTATGACCACTCCCAGATCGAATAACAAATAATGTTGATTATCTCATTTAAACTGTGGTTGGAAAGGTTAGGGATATATTTGATGGTACACAAATGGTTGGTATTCATGGCTGACATGCTGGATGCAAGAGAAATGGGCATGTATAAAAAATAAAAAAAAAAACAGAACCCACCAGAAACATATGAACCATTTACTATGGAAACAATGAAATCTGGATATTAAAAAAAAAAAAAAAAAAAAATTCTGAATAAGATGCTATGGAAACCCGGGGGTCTTGGCATTCATGTTCATACGAGTTTGACATGTGCCTCCTACTTAACATTAATGTACAGTCATGGGCAGGGAACACCATAGATCTCAAGCCCACTGAGAACTTCAATCCTTAAAAAGATGGCGGAACAAAACCCAGAAACTGCGATTAACTCCAAGCACTAATTAGGCAAGAATGGGTTGCCATCATTCAAGATTTCTCTCAGAAGTTGATATCTAGCATGCCAAGGCTAATTGCAGTCTTAAAAAAAAATGGTCAACACTGCAAATTTTAATTGATATATTAATGCAAATATTAATCTTTGTTTAAATACATCTGTATTGGCCAATAAAAACATAAAAAAAATGAACAGAATGTTTATGATTGTACTTCATTATACTAAAACATCTGACAAAAGGTTCTAAATAAACTGAGGCAGCAAACTTTGCGAAAATCAAAATCCATGCCATTCTCTACACTTTTGGCCATAACTGTAGATTAGGTGGCCATGTTTTGGCTCGTTGGGGTATATCTCACTAGATAAAAACATGAAAGCTAAGCAGGACTCAGAGAGTCTTCATGTTCCAGAGGACAAAGATAAAGCTTTACAATGATTACTTCGTTTATCACCAGATTATGTTTTCACTCAAATTCAAAACAGCCTACAGTAATCCATCGTACATTAGTCCCATTTACTCTCTAATGGTCAGGACCCTTATAAAACCACCACGGCTATGAACTATTTGGGTGGTGAATTATTCTCAGCAACACACCAACACTGGTGTGGGGGTGGGGTGGTGTGTTGGGTGAATGCTGTGCTATGCATGAATGGATTAAACACAGCAGTGCTGCTAGTATTGTTCAGAAAATCTCAGCATCACTGCTGGACTGAAAATGGTCTACCTTCCTAAAATGACCAACTACCAGCATCCTCTATGCACTGATGACGAACACAGACTGTGCAACACATGAACTACTGACTGTGACTTACACCTGCAAGGTGGAGCAAGATGAAGTTTCAAGACTCGAGCAGCACTGTTGTGATGGAGAAAACCTTTATTTTTATTTTTGTTACAGAGGATTGAGCGTCCTGGGTTGGCCAGCCCAATGACATGTTTTATGTTAAATAATTAAGCTGGACCTTCTTTGTGGACTCCAGCTGTCCCATAACCCATTTCTGTGGAGGTCCTGACCATTGGAATACAGAATGAAAGCGACTATCAAAGTATATAGAGTAACAGATGAACCACAGCCTGTAACTGTAGAAGTAGTGTTCCCTCGCCACTTCGCGGTTCACCTTTCGCGGCCTCAGTGCATCGTGGCTTTTCAAAATATAGTAATGGAAAAAATATATCGCGGATTTTAACTGTTTCCCGGGTTTGTAAGGAACCTTCACATCTTTACGAAACAAAAAAAAATTACAGTTTATAAAAAATATATTACAAATATTAATTCTAACAATAAAGGAATGTTATAAATTATAAAATATAGTAACAACAATAATAATAATTTACAGTAAATAGCTGTTGTGTAGGATATGACGTGCTGTAAGCTCGGTACGGACGGAGCATGTGTGATAAGTAAAGAGAACGTTCCATTACTTCAGCGTGTTGCTTGATTATTCAACAGTTAAAAACACTACAATAGCGTATTT
>JAUZSU010023107.1:0-10685 GCA_034780255.1 Parotocinclus maculicauda
GGTATTTTGTGTAGAATTTTGAGGAAAAAGATTAATTTAATTCAATTTGGAATAAGGCTGTAACGTAACAAAATGTGGAAAAAGTGAAGCGCTGTGAATACTTTGCAGATGCACTGTAAGCAGGGGGACTACCTTTTAGACTGTGGTTCTTGACCAGGTTCTCTCATTTAGTTCTGGGCTGATTTCTGACCTCTCAGAATCAGAACCTTACCCCACAGAGTGAGATCTTCCATGGAGCCCCAGACGAGGAAGATTCACAATCATTTTGCTCTTCTTCCGTGGAAAATACCCATTCACACACTCATATACACAGGCAGATCAAAAACCCCAAACTTTGTTGCAGCAGTGACATGCTCCCAGACCTGCCACAGAACTGCCAAAATGGACCTCTATCCTGATTGCTGAAGCAATTGATATAGTCATTACACTGAACCATACAGAAACCATGCATATTAAGAAATCTGTAATTTTAAGCACTGGACTCATTATTCTTGAAGCACATCCTAACTAAAACCTCACAAAATAAAAATATGATATTAAATAATGCTGGATGCTGGAACACATCGGCATCCCAGGAAATGAAAAGGCTAACAGACTGAAACAGAACACCCCTACCATGCACATACCACATCTAAAACTGTCAGTAACGGGTACCAAAGCTGTAATCTTAACATGCATCGGAAAACTATGGCAGCTAAGGCCAGACTTTTTTTTATTGCTTGTTTCGTGGATCTGGAGACGATCATATTTGAAGAATACAAATTTGTATTGGGAATTGGTATTTATCGGATCCGCCGCAGCCCCAATGGTTGAAATTAAAAATATATATTTTTCAGGCCTCCGGTGGAGAGTCAATGATTTTCTTCTGTTCATTAAATTTTTTTCCAGATTCACTTTAATTTAATTGTAGGTTAAATAAATGTTATTTTTTATTTTTATTTCTTCCTTCTTCCTTGTATTGATTCCACATAGTCCTCGAGAAATTGAAAAGTGCTGAAAAATAAAGATATATTTTATTTTTTTTTTCCTTCCTCCTCAGTAGATTCTTAAGTAGGGACATCCGAGGAACAAGTAATTAAAAAAGTCTGGCCTAATGTGGGAAATTCAACAAAACAATAAGCTATGTTAGATATACCACACCATAAAAGATGGATTAAAAGCCATACTTCCCAACAGAGCAGACCAAACCATAAGGATCAGGTGCCATATTGGACGCATATGACTTGAACACCTCCTAAAAGGGGTACCCCTTGCCAATTTGCAATAGCTGTCACATCATTATATCAATAAACATACACTGTATAATAACCAAGTACCTCCAATACACAAGAATTAGATAGTGTCTGAGAATTCCCAGATACATGCTGGATGCACTAAAACAAGAAAACATAAGCAAAGTCTTAAAATATCTTACCCAAATAGGAATCATAGGCTGATGAACAGTAAAAAGATCATTCCATCCTAAGAAACCCTCTGCCATGAATATTTCCCAAATGTAGACATAACAAAACTCCATTCAAATAAACAAGCTTCCAAGAATAATACTTTTTAAGTTTAAGTTTAAGTTTTCTCCACTCTCTTTTGGCTGAAAACCAAAAGAACCTTTTTTGGCCAATAATTTTCAGTAGGTGAAATTGTGATGAATCTCTACTTTAAAATGTGTTTAGCCAATAAAAGCATTTTTATATGACTAGACGTTATGCCTGTTTAATGCCTGCCATTTCCATTTTCAGCATTGTTAGTTCCATTGCAGAAGTATTCATGTCTAGCCCCGTGCCACAAACAATCACTTTTGGATTCATGTTTAAGTTATTTAGCAGACACCCTTATCCACAGCGACTCACAATTGATACAGTCCTATAGTCCAAGCTATTGTCGGTTAAGGATCTTGCTCAGGGACCCACCAGTGACAGCTTTGCATAGTTGGCATCTGTTAGTTACTGTTGAATAAGCTGTTGAAAGCAGTCCTAAACAATTATCTGCACAATGCAGATGAAAACAAATTGAGAACTTTGATTGCTTCCCTCAGGACAGTGCATACTTCTGAGGCTTTCTATAAACAACTTGTAACAGTTAATTGATGCAAATGGTATGTTAGTGCACAACAGAGCACGAGGCCACACCCCAAACTCTTAAATAAAGGCAAGTTGTTGGGCTGTTTTTTCTAATGTTTTAAGGCCTACCATACTTCATGGGGTTGGATTCAAGAAATGGAGGAATGCCATTTTTAACAATATTCATATCTTAAACAGTTTAAGCAATCTGTTCTGCAAGCCTTACAGCTTGTGCCAAATGGATGTTTAGCGTTCTAACCTGCTCCTGTCATTAGGTGGAACAGCAGGTGTTAGCTCTCCCAGGTGTACCATCAGCAAGTCGCGGAGACGTGATAAACAAAGATTCCTCCTGGCATACCTGATCTCTGTGGATAAAATGACGATAAGAGTCAAGCACAAACACGTTCTGGTGATCAGTAAATATGGGACTATGTTCCAGACTGCTTGTATTTCAGTAAGGGAGGTTAGACGTCTGACTCCAGTGGCTATTGTGTTTAGGTTTATGTATGCTTTGAGATTTTAATACATTTTAGTACACCAGACTTACCCAGTGCTTGACAAATTTGTAGCAGAACACTGATACAGAGGTTTACAGCTGATGGGCTGAGGTTGGAGGTGTCTTGGCAGTATGAGTTCAGAAGGGATGACTGTGGTTGAGTTAAGGGAAACTCTGGGAATTGAGGCACTGCATGGACACCATGCACACTGTCTGCAGCCTCCATCCAACATAGTGCGCTTATTCTTGAGCTCAACAGTATCAGGTAAGAATATTTATTTAATGTTTCTGTAGCCGCATTGCAGGTAAAAGGTTTTGTGTCTGATAATTTATCGCAATGTAAAAATAGGAAATGTAATATTTGCACGATTTAAAATATTGTCTATTCTTTTTCCATATTAGTGCTTAATATTGCAAGTGTGTGATGCTCCTTGTGCAAAACTATTGAATACTAAACATTTTTAAATATTTCATAATTCTAAAACTTTAATCTATAAATTGTACTGACTTGATTTTCCTGTCTTCCTGTTTTTAAAAGTTTTTTGTCGTGTATATTAAAAAGACTTTTGTTCATGTAAACATGTTAATTGAATTTGCCAGATTTTACAAGTGAACGAAATGCCTTTTGGGAGAAAGTCTACCCTGAGTTGCAAGGCTACTGTCAAAGTCTTGGTCTAGTCTTTGAGGTTGGTATGCAGTAATTTTTAAACAAAAGTGTAAGCAATTCCCATTATTGAAATAAAAAAGCACCAAAATAAGATGCAGTAGTTTGAGCCATTTTTCTTGGTTCTAAAGAATGTGGGATTATACATATTTCCAGCATCTTATAGACAATTATTTCAGCACAGTTAATCATATCAGTACAGTGCTTTTTGTTTAATCATCTTGCAAGATGTGGATCTTATTACTAGTGGCATATTCGTACTTAGAAATTATAACTGATATCTTGAAATGTTCTCTCTACTCTCGCTGTTATTGTTATATGTACTAATGTTGATATTCATTTTAAATGTTCATAGGTTGTTGATTTTAGATGGGGTATGTCAGATTGTTTCATTGTTGCTCAGATGACTACTGAGTTATGTCTTCAGGAGATAAAATTATGTCAGAAGGTATCAGCTGGCCCTAGTTTTATTGTAAGTATCTTTTGTTTGTTTATACCCATACAGCTTTACGAAAAATCTTTAAGGTGGTTAATTAGCAGCTGACTTCTTTGTTTGCTTAATTTTTGTTAGGCCTTGTTGGGCAGTCAGTATGGCCATCGCCCCCTTCCAAGTTTCATACCAGAGAATGAGTTTGAATTACTGCTCTGTAAAATTTGCAAAGACCAAGAAGGCCTGACACTTCTTAAGAAATGGTTTGTCAAAGATGAAAACTCGATACCCCCCAGATATATCCTTCAGCCAATCACCACACACTATCCTTATTATAATGACACAACACCTGAGGCTAGAGCACAGCATGATGGTGACATTTTGTCATGGAATCTCACTGAAGCTAGGCTGTTGCATCTGTTATGTACTGCTGAGAAGAATGGGAATGCCAATGCAGAGGAAAAGCACAGTTATTTTAAGTCAAGTAAGATATTTTTATTTTTTTTAAATGACAGTTTGAAAAACTACCAGAATCACTTAAGGTAGTGGTGAACTGAGTGATATTTGCTTTGCTTATTGTTTGCACAGTGACTGAATGGGAGATGGAGCAGGGTTTTCTAAGTACACCGCAAGATCAGGACAAGCCTTCAGCTGCCATCTTTATCAGGGAACTTCCCAATTTGAAGAAAAGTGAACAGCAAAAATATGCAAGCAAGTTTTTGGATTTTACAGCTGATGGCATCTTGGACAATGAAGCCCAGGAGCTCTTGACCAATTTCAAAATGCGTATCAAAAGTGCCCTTTCAAGTGACCTCAGTGTGCAGTATTTAGAGCCTAGTAAAGCCGCTCTTGATACGAATCGAAAGGAGCACAATGACTATCTAGAGGAATTCTGTGTTCAGGTTGTATCTCTAGTAAAAGGGAAGATCAACAGGCAGGATAATTTAGTAGAAAAAAGATGGCTGTGGCTTCAACAAGAGCTTTTACATCATGCAAAGCTGAGCAATGAGAAATGTGCAGTTTTCACTGGAAGAGATGGTCTGCTGGCCAAGATCTGCCTGACAATGTGGGAGTCTACAAATATTCAACACAGTCCTCTTGTGGTCTATGGGCCTCCGGGAATTGGCAAGACCTCTTTGCTGTGCAAGTTGGCTGAAGAGATGCGTGCTGTTCTGGATCCACAAGCTGTAGTAGTTTTGAGGCTGCTTGACACATCTCCACTTAGCTCAGATGTGGACTCCATTATTAAAGGTATTTGTTTTCAGGTTTGTGGAGCTTTGGGATTAGCAACCCCCTGCCCACAGATTGCAAACTCCCATGAGGAGTTGGTGAGGTTCTTTCATGCTATGCTACAGGTTGTATCTGAAAAAGGAGAAACACTGCTACTAATTCTGGACTCTCTGGACCAAATATCACAGACAAGTGGTCAAACATTGCACTGGTTCCCTAAAGAAATTCCCCCCAATGTACATTTGGTTGTGTCAGTTCTGCATGCAGAGACTCAGTTGAAGAAATTAAAAGCAAATTTAAATGATGAGTGTTTTTTTGAAATGGAACCAATGACCTTTGAGCAAGGGCGGACTATCCTTGATACATTTATGCATGCTGCAGGACGGACACTCACGGCAGAGCAGGTGGATGCAGTCCTTCACTGCTTCCATAAGAGCAGTAGTTTATTGCATCTAAAGCTAATACTGAACATGGCAAAGCAGTGGACATCATACACCACCATGTCTGACATTCATATTGGCAGCTCAGTGAATGAATCAATTGTATTATTCCTCCAGACCCTGGGAATAAAGCATGGCAAAAAACTTGTCTGCCATGCTCTGGGTTACATTGCCTTGTCAAGGTTGGTTGACACATTGCCACTCATTTAATTTTATTACATATTTTTCAGTCTATCCACAATATGCATCCAAAGTAGATGTATGTAGAAGTATGTAGATACCTATTATATTTAGTGAACTCAGAGCCACACTCACTCGCTTTCTGTTGCTCACTGTTAAATTCCAGAGCTATATATATATATATATATAAACTTACACACACACACAGTGGGTACCGAAAGTATTCAGACCTCTTTAAATTAATCACTCTTTGTTACATTACAGCCATTTGCTAAAATAAAAAAAGGTCATTTTATTTCTCATACATGTGCGCTCAGCAAATTAAAAAAAAAAGACAAACTGAAATATCACATGGTATTCGGACCCTTTGTTCAGTATTTAGTAGAAGCACCCTTTTGAGCTAGTACAGCCATGAGTCTTTTGGGAATGATGCAACAAGTTTTTTACTTTTTGATTTGGGGATTCTCTGCTATTCTTCCTTGCAGATCCTCTCCAGTTTCGTCAGGTTGGATGATGAACGTTGGTAGACATCCATTTTCAGGTCTCTCCAGAAATGCTCAATTGGGTTTAGGTCAGGGCTCTGGCTGGGCCAGTCAAGAATGATAACAAATTTGTTCCGAAGCCACTCTTTTGTTATTTTAGCTGTGTGTATAGGGTCACTGTCTTGTTGGAAGGTAAACCTTTGGCCCAGTCTGAGGTCCTGAGTGCTCTGGAAGAGGGTTTTTTTCCAGGATATGTCTGCATTTGGCCACATTCATATTTCCTTCAATTGAAACCAGTCATTCTGTCCCTGCAGCTGAAAAACACCCCCATAGCATGATGTTGCCACCACCATGTTTCACTATTGGGATTGTATAGGGCAGGTCTAGCAAGAGTTCTGGTCGTCCCAAATGTGTTCTATTTAAAGACTGTGGAGGCCACTGTGCTCTTAGGAACCTTTCAGAGCTGCAGATTTTTTTTGTAACTTGGCCAAGTCTGTGCCTTACCACAATTCTGTCTCTGAGTTCCTTTGGCAGTTCCTTCGACCTCATAATTATCATTTGCATTGACATGCACTGTGAGCTGTGAGCTCTTATATAGACAGGTGTGTGCCTTTCCTAATCAACTCCAATCAATTCAATTAAACACAGCTGGACGTCAATGAAGGAGTAGAACCATCTCAAGAAGGATAAGAAGAAATAGACAGCTTGTGAGTAAAATATGAGTGTCATAGCGAAGGGCCTGAATACTTATGACCATGTGATATTCCAGTTTTTCTTTTTTTAAATACATTTACAAAAAATTCTACATGCCTGTTTTTTTTCTGTTATCTGTAATCTATTTTGATTTTTGCAAATGGCTGCAGTGAAACAAAGAGTGAAGAATTTAAAGGGTTCTGAATACTTTCCGTACCCACTGTATATACACAACCATGGCACTTTAGAGACACCAGTTGTTAAGAGGACACACCTCTGTTGGTCAACACAACCATTATAACCAAATTCAGCAATGCACCTGAAATACCAAAAGCATTTGATATATTGATATTCAGATTCAGGTCAGGCAGAATTTGGTAACCGTAATAAGTAATGAATACCACAGCAGAACAAGTGAAATCAGTTAATTCCAACATACTCATGTTATCTTGCGCTGGCTCACGTGACAGCCAACACACTGAGAGTCAAGTGTCAGTCACTTTCCATTTAATCACACATTCTCAACTTTAGTTGTCTCTTGACTCTGATATATTCCTCTACTCATAATTATTTCTTGTGGCTTTTGCATGTAAACGGTGTAAAAACTGTCCACTAGCAAAAGCACTAAGCTTGAACCAACCAAAAATCTACCATAACCAACCAAATACCTAGCATAAGACATTTTTCAACCATTTAAAACAATTTTTCAAACATAGTGCCATTCTGCTTTCAACTTGGGAAAACTTGAAGGGTTAGTTAAATAAACACTTCTGAATGTTCACAGATGTGGCTTGTCAGAGGCAGAGCTTCGTGATGTCTTGTCTTTAGATAATGATGTTCTATCAGAGGTCTACCAGAGCCGGCTTCCCCCTAGCCACAAGCTGATGCGTTTCCCCCCACTTCTTTGGGCACGCCTCAGACATGATCTAGGGGATCACCTAGTGGAGCGATGGGAGTATGGTAGTTTGGTGGTTGGGTTCTCCCTAAGGTAAATATATTTTTTTGGTTGTGATCCCTATGTTTTAGGGTTAACAGTATTGCTATGCTTATGCTTATTTAGCACAAGTGTCAAATTTGTGTCTATTCTCAGCGATTAATACACTTATTGTTGATAGGCAATTTACTGAGATGGTGAAGAAGAGCTATCTATCTGCCGAGCATAGAGTTCAAATACACAGTGTTCTTTGTGAGTACTTCTCGGGTCAGTGGAGCAAGGGACAGCTTAAACCAATTCTTCTGCCTTCACTGAATACCCAAGTGAATATTGACAGAAAGGTATTTATTAAATCACAAGATAGTTTTTTGCAAATGTAATGGCATGGACCCATTAAACTTTGTTTTGTGAAGGTGCCATGTCAGCCGCTGTGGTTTACTGGAGAAACTGCCAATCTTAGAATGCTGCATGAACTGCCATATCACCTTTTACATGCTGGCAAATGGGAGGAACTGCTTCACTCAGTGCTAGGTTGGGTTTGGTGACAGGTTTCTCAGAAATGCAATATATACCATTTTGATGTATTATAAACCGATTTTACCACTTGCAGGTAATTTGGACTGGTTGTCCTGTAAGACTCTCAACTGTGGAGTGGAAAGTGTAATTCAGGACCTGTCACTCTGTGGTGATATCATGAACTGTTGTGAAATCCAGCTGATACGAGATTGTTTTCTACTGCTGAAGCCAACCTTAGATTATGTGGCTGGACAAATAGGTGAGTTAGTTCATTACATTAAAACCACTGACGGGCCAAGTGAATTTATTTGCCCCAAGCATGACATTGTTAATGTTCTGCTGGGTGCATTTGAGTCCTCTCATTCATGGGGATGTTATTCTTACCTGATCACCTTGGGTATACGTTCTAGCAGACCAAGTACTCCAATTAATGACAATGGTATTCCATGGTCAGTGAGCTGAAGTTATGAAGGAGGGGCTACACAATATTAGGCAGGTGACTTTAATGTTAATGACTGGTGTATGTTTGTTATACTTCGTAGTTTGTAATGTGTTCTTGGGGGTATGTACCAACTGTGTGTAACTCATCACTGTTATCACTTGAAAGCAGTTGTCCTCGCTGTACAAGTTTATTTTAATTATCACAACTTCTTGGAGATTTTTGGTATAGAAGTGATTTTTGTTGCTAGCTGCTACAATTCAGTAAGTGCACTTAACTGTTTTGCTATAAATTCGTAAAGCAAAAAGAACTTTCAAAAAACTACCTGGAAATGTCCAACAACCTATGATATTAAAACTTTGTATTACTAAGTTGTCCTATTTACTTCCCAGAATTGACTTATACCACAAAAGGGCAAATTATATAATTATACAAATTCCTCTTCAATTTAAACTTTTAACACATTACCCTACCCTACTGAAAAAAAACGAAACAAGCCGGCATAATGCTGGACTTGGTGGTGACCAGCATTTGTTGTGTTTTGAACATGTTTTTGCTGGGGATGCTGGTGACTAGCACATGCTGGTTGAACAACAAAACCAGCAAGATCATACTGGTCAAGCAGCTTTTCCAACAAGGTTATACTGGTGAACCAGCAAAACCAGCACTACACCATCTTAAACCAGCATGGATCTGATGCTGGCCAATGCTTGTTTTTTTCAGCAGGGTAATGTACCCACATAATTCTTACATTATATTTAGTAAATTATTTTATATATGTGTTAAGTTAATTTACTGTATAACTATTTGTTTATCAGTCTTTCTTTCAACAAGCATTTTCTTGTAGTAGTTTCTTGCACTATTTAAGGAAGCAATTAATTAAGTTGACCTGACAAATTACTGCTTTAATCAGTGGTTTCAATGCACCCTAATACACTGCTCACAAAAATGAGTGGATATTTTATTGGGCAAATTTCATTTGAAAGTATCTTCAATTTTTTGTGAGCAGTGAACATTATGCTCATGTAAATACACTCAGTGTCTAAAGGGTGGAAGAGTAGCACTATATTACATATACAGTAAATCAACATACTTGAGCATTTATTTGTTTGTTTATTTATTTATTTTAGACTTGGCCCTCTTGTTCACTGAGATCTGTGCTAGGCTTCAAGCTTTAGCTCCTTCATACCCCAACCTGATTGGACGTCTGTGCTCTCAGTGCCATGATTGGTTTGCGTCCTGTCCAGAACCTCTACTTGTGCCCAAGTGTAGCTTTATACAGCCCCCTGGAGGGCCTTTGAAAAACACCCTTCGTAATTTTTCAAAAGGTAAGTGAGAGTACTAACACCCAGCGCTTTTAAAAATAATTACCTGCGTTTTAATTGGGCCAGTGAAGGCTAATTGTCTCTTCTTGTGAATCCCATTATCAGACTAGAGAAGTCACAAATGTTTTAATCCATTGTCAACACCACATTAATTTATCACGTTGTTTTCTGTGTCCTGTTCATGAAGGAGTCACTGCAATAGCTATTTGTGCTGAGAAGGACTTAGTGGTGGCAGGTTCACTGGATGGAGAGTTGATTGTATGGGATTTAAAACACCAAGAGGTTGTTCATGTACTTGTTGGTCACACAGGTTGGTAGACACATGAATGTTATATTTAAAGCATACCTATCAGCTCCTTCAGACTATATCTAGTAAAACTCAACTCTAGGTATGTTGTTTTAGTGATGGAATACAGTCGATTCCGGTTAATAGGAACACCGGTTAATGGGAAATCCTATTAAATATGTGTAATGTTATTTGCTTATTTGGACCAAAATTCCACTTAATCGGACCAAAGGACGTGTACAGTATGTAATATCCGTGAAGAAACTCTTCGTCTCTGGCATCACTACCGGAAAGTTTCTCCCCAGCCCTCTACTGCCACTTACAGGTCTTTGCCTATTATTTACATTTACTACAAAAAGAAGTCACAAGTCGCCACTTAGCCACTGCAAAAGCAGATCAGCGATTTATGGGAGGATTCCTATGCTCTCCGGGAGAATTTATGCTTTTATCAAAGGTCAGGAAATCCGAAAAGTTGTGTTGACAAGAGCAAAACGAGCGGGAGGTGACCACGCCCAC
>JAUZSU010023118.1:0-10684 GCA_034780255.1 Parotocinclus maculicauda
ATTTGGAATAAGGCTGTAACGTAACAAAATGTGGAAAAAGTGAAGCGCTGTGAATACTTTCCGGATGCACTGTACGTAAAAATATACTGCTTACAAAAATTAATAGATGCTTCAAAATGAAATCTACCATAATGAAATACCCCATAATTTTTGTGGGTAGTGTAGATAAAGTGAATCATCCAAACGCTGGATATATTCTGTAATGTTAAACAAAGTTGTAGGGTTGAATAACGTTGGTATTTTTTGTTAGCCTATATAATATAGACTTTTGTAGAGACCCTTCAACGATACATTGACAAACAAATGTATGTTTTTCTATTGAAAATGTTGAAAAATAGAATTTGAGAAGCCCTGCAGAATGTGTTACTCAGGCATTTGTAACTACTCCTGGTGGGGTCAGAGTTCAGTTATTTATTTACATATCACATATTTCTAACTTCCAAAATGAACTTGGTTAATAATATAGTTCAGGAGTCTTGAGTCTGACCTACTTATGTAATTGGTCAGGAGTTGTTAAGACTTAACATGTAGTCAAACAATGAATGTGCTTCTTTTGTGAAGTTTAAAGTCATTTGCCCTAGGATCAGCCTGACAACCAGCATTGCAAGTTGATACATTGAAAATGTAATTTTTTTTTACTTGAGTGTGCCATTTTGTTGGGATTTAGGATAAAACAAACAGATTTAAACTAAGAAAAAAAAATTATATTCAGCAATAAATGTTGGTCATTCATATAGGACACATATTGTCGGTGCAATTTTGATGTAAGCCTTTTGTCAGCCTTCAGTTGCTGTCAGTTGTAAAACAACAGCTGGAACAACTTAGGAACCACATTTGAATTAATGAGCAGGAGAGCTTGCATGGTATTAATGATGGAGTTAATGTGCTTTATTTATGAAGGGGTTTTGGAAAACGCTTGTTAATTAACAAATGCTGTTCTTAGCGTTACGATGCTATTGGGGACTCCAATTCTGTTCTGTGATTCGGTGTGTTTAAGGTCCTGAGACTGTGTTTTTAGTTAAGGAAGATCGTGTTTGTCTATTATGTCTTTGATGACAATAAGATCACAAAATATACTGCTCACAAAAAATATAGGAAACTTCAAAATGAAACATCCCACGATGAAATATCCCCTTATTTTGTGAGCAGAGTAATGAATTGTTTAGTGAACAAAATAACATTCGTTTGGATCATATCATTTTCATTGGGGTCAGTTCACATAAATTCAGACCTCTGCATTGTAATCATGTTTATAGATAGGACAATGACCAGGAAATTCAAAACAATAGCTGTTTTTGATTTGTTACAAAGGAGTAGTGTGTCTCAAGGAAGCTTCCTCTTTTACCTCAGTGATCTGCATATCTTTACGCAGCTGAACAAATAAGGCAGGATGCCTGTTGTCACCTATTTGATAATGTTATAACGTATATGCGGACGAGGTGGTTTTGACCAGTTCGGCTCTACCACTCTACAGCCGGATGGACAAAAATACACCTGCCCATCACTTCAGATGTGGAATTTGAGCATAAGCAGGAGAAACGTGTTATCAGTAGTTGATAAGAGCTTAACCCATTAAAAACCATGATCCTCATTTGGGGATCGGGTGCTTTAACTCGCCTAATGATGGGATGGGATGGGATGGGATGTAGGCAGACAGAAATAAAGTAAAAAATGTTCAGAAAAAATTTGGCAGTTAATGGGTTAATTTGGGATAAAGTGCATGTAGCACAATGTCCTAATATGTAACCGTGCTTGATGAATTTATGAGCCTGTTGGTTAAATGTGTTTATGTTTACTTTCTGGGCATAATCTTTAATCCAAAATGTATTTTTTCACCCTCCCAACCCAAAGTTGGGGCCAAATAAGTGGCCCTGAACTGCATTGTGGAAGGCTGTGAAAACGCATTTATTGAGACCTTCAGAATGCTGAATGAGCATTCAGCCCATCTGTTGTGCTTGAAATGCTTTTTGTTTCTGCCTGGGTGGCAACAAAAAGAGCTTAGCATTTTCACCAAGATATTCAGACATCTGCTCTCTTCTTTCCCTCTTGTTCTCACTGTTCCTCTCTCTCTCTCGCTCGCTCGCTCTCTCAGTTGGCCCCTTGCCAGGGATAAATTAAGCTTGTGAGACACTTATTGGCTGACCGGAAACTGCGACTTGTGATTTATCCAATCAGGGAATGGGATTGTACTGTTTGGTAGTCTACTACAAAGATGCAGAGAAAGAGACGAGGGGTGTGTAAATATGAATAATAAGATTATTCTTTGCTTAGCAGTTTACAAGCATTGTTAATCTTTTTGAAGTCTTACTGGCTATTTTAACATTGTAACATGGGATGCTAAAGTTGCGACCTGACCTTATGTAAAAGCAGATTTGACCATGCGAGGGTATAGTGGGTGTAATTTAGTCGACAAATAAATTTATAACTGAAGGTACAAATGCTAGCTTCATCAAATGTACAAAAAGTTTAAGATCATGCTGATTTTGACATTAGCTGATTTTACCTCTGTGTCGTTTTTTACATGTTTGCACTAGAAGTGCTATGGGGGTAAAGTAGGTAGCCTTGTTTTTACCAGACACCCTTTTCCAGAGCAACTTCAAAGATAAGCTGAGTGGCTGGTGGTTAAGGACCTTAAATTCCCAACAGTGGCAGCTTGACAACTTAGCAGAGCCAGATTTAAACTCACAACCTTCTGATTAATAATCCAGAGCCCCCACTGAGCCACCACTAGTCAAGGATCATAGTTTGATCTTCAGCTTTGTCGAGACAGCCTCCCTGTTCTTCAGCTTTCACCCCCACACCAAAAGCACGCCAGTAGGTAGACTAAATTTATCCTAGATGTGACATTGTGAATGAGCGAGTGCCATGCCCCAGAGGATTTCCTTTGTATCTAGTCCAACTGGACCTCTGATCAGGATAAAGCGTTACAATAAAAAAGTACTTTGCTTAAAACAATGAACTGCTAATGGATCATATTTACCATATATTCCAGTATGATTCCATGATTTAATTATGGCATGAGACATGGATAAACTGACAAATTTGTCCTCATAAACCCACAGTAATTTCCCAACTTTTTCAAAAGCATATTGTTTAGCAGCTGTTCAGAGAACCTTGGAAACAGTTGTTTATTTATTTTTATGACAATAAAAAAATTATTGAATCTTAATTACACATAAGTTACACCAGTGGAAAGAAAAGGACAGAATGACATAGCTCTGCCACTGCCAAAAAGAAAGCTCTTGGTGGAGTGAGAGGAACAGAGTAATGGCAAAGGAATGCACTTATTTGAGGAATGTTTGCAATTACAGCCTGCCTCGGCCCCTCAACCTCACATCTACCCATTTAGGAATTCCATTTTTCTCTAGACATTTATCATGTAACTGGTAGTTTGACATCTGTTTCTTAGAGCTTTGCCCCTGTTTTGGTGTAAAAAGGACACCGTTGGCCAACTGTTGCTACTCTAAGAATGCAGTTTTCTACTAGGCTGTACGTTTCATCTGTGTCTTGGTATGTTATTGATAATTAATGTTCGAACTTCAAGCTACATTGCGTAAAACTGATGTGTTATTGTACAATTGTGCATTTATTGTTGCTTAATTGGCCTTGTGTTTCTTAAAGAAAAAGGAGCTTTTACTAATTTACAAATGACTTTGGAATCATGGTGTCAGTTTTTATAGACATGTATCTGTTTCTGCACGACTGTTTTTCTCTCTCTCTTGCTGTGCACAGAGTTACTTAACTGATTTCTACCACTTTAGGACACACACAGATCAATCACTTTGAATATTTGTAATAATGTCTGTTCACATTTCTATATGACACAGAAAAAAACACATTTTGTAGATAATGCCCTATAACATGTATAGTATATTTTCTCATTCCTTTATTTGCATCATATTGAACAATTGTCCTCTACATTTTCTAGCATGATAGAGATCACGAGGTAAATCACAAGGCTCATGTTTTCATTGTCTACATTTGTAACATTTTATTGGCGCATGATTTTCTTTGCATATTTCCTTTCAGAAAAATGTGAAAATGTCAGATTGCAAAGGTTGTTGTACTGCTGCCAATTAAAAGCCATTTGCTGGAAATGGCATTTCCTTGTGATCTGAAATATGGCAATTCTTAAATATTTTTAAGAAATTATTATATTATTCTGCATTTTCAGTATTTTTTTTACTCTAAAATGTATCAAAAACATTTAGAATGGCATTCACATTTAATTGATTATTTCTTTTTTTCCATGAGTTTTATTAACAAAATTGAATTGTATTTCAAGCATAAAATCATAAAGTGTTTCACTACAGTATCTCAACACCATGAGGCACCAAGTTGAGAGTGTTAGTGGGCACAAGTCTGAGTAAGGGAGATGGATAAGGATACATTACCCTGCCACAGCAGCCCCTATCCATAAATCAATGTAAAGGTTTTGGTTGCATATGGGAAATGTTTCGTGTTTATCCATGATGATCCTGCCTGCAAAGGTTGAGTGTATGAGGCATTGGCTGGACTGTGTGGCCCTCCTCCCTAAGTATAGGAGTTGCGCACCAAATAGCCTTGGAAATAAAGGTAGGGGTGGGCGGTGCCACTAAAATAGCTTTATTTTGACTAATTGACAATGTGTTGACTGTCACATGGTACCACGATGTAAATGAGTGACTCAAAATAATTTATAAAACGCATGCCCTAATCCACTGTGCATATTTGTTAAACCAAGGCCATTTTAAACATGCTCTCTCTGCAGACAGTATTTGTTAAACACCAACAGAGATGTTTTTGTGTTCTCACAGATTGAGGTTTAACCAGACATAACAAAACACTCACCGCCATTTAGTCTATGCATTTACATTTATAGTATTTAACAGACGCCCTTATCTAGAGCGCCTTGCAGTCGGTGTCACAATTGTGGGTTAAGGGACTTAACATTGGCAGCTTTACAGAGGTAGGATTCGAATTCTGGACATTCAGGTCCATAGCCCTGTACCAAACCGCTAGGCCACCGTAGTCCCCACATTTCAACATATGGAGTCGCATCAGAGCACACATCACTGCATTATTGGGTTAGAAAGTGTGTTGGAGCATGAAATGGTGTTTACAAGCTAACAGGCCTGTATCAACCTGTAAATTTCTGGTTGATAAGAACACCATCACTAAACTTGTTTTTGCATTAAACCTCTCATAACAATAAAGTGATTGATGTACAAGCTTAAATGATTGGTGGGCAGATCTAAATGAGAGATCTACACAGTATCTGCACATTTGGCCACAAATTTGCATCGCTGTAACACCTCAAACCAGGTTTGTTTTTTTAAGTTTGCATAAGGATTTGTGTAAATTTGTACATGGCAGATCATTATCTAAATGCTACCTGTACTTCCTCCCTAAGTAAAACCACATGGACACCTAGAGACATCCACACCCAAGACCTGTAGCAGTGACTATAAACTGTTACAGATTAACTGAAGCGGTTTTTATTATTCTCGACACATTCCGACAGTTCATGTAGTTGTGTTCATGTAGAAAATGACTTAAGTATATAATCCTGTTGGTCTCACCCAGCATTTCTGTTCTATAAGTTTTTTAATAGGTTTTAGCCAAGTTATATGCACATCAGGGAGTTATTCTTTGTCACCTATGACATAAGGGGACAAAACTCGGCTCTTTGTAAAGCTGCTATATCTGTTCAAAGTTCAGTTTCAAACAAATTACTAGGTTTGACTTTGTGAATAGCTTGTAGTATTTTTGTAGTCTCCAGAAAGCTGATGTTGAAAGACTTTACCTTATATACACCTTTTTCACTACATTATGTGACACTGCTATTTAGCCTCACCCATTACTAACCAGTGGGTAATCAATCACAATTTATCAGCTAGACAATTGGTTTGGTTTCTGTCTCACTTATAAGTGTATTTGGATGAATGAATTTGCCAAATGAATAATGTAAAGGTAAATTGATCAATTTTGTCTACAAATTCTGAATCCAAATCATTTTTATAATATGCCAAATATCAGTCTGCAGAGTGTAAATGCAAATTTTACTTCCATTCTAAAACATGCATGCAATACCCAAGATCAGATACACCTCGTTCTGTTTTTTATGTTTAAATGACTCACATGTGCTGGAGCTCAATTTGGAGCTCTGGCACAAATTAAGGCTTCCTGTGTATTAAACACGCCACTGGGACAAATGACAAATGAATAAATCAAGGGGGCTTCCAGAGCTACAGCTATTTCATTAACCACAAGCTTAAGTAAGTTGGCTTAGTGAATTTTAATCATGTCTCATATATCATGTCTCATAAAGGCTCTGACACAAACCTATATGAGCATTTCTAAATATCACAGCTGTCACAAACACAGTGATGGTGATGACAGTTTTGAGCTTATTGTATTTTATATTTAATAAATCTAAATGTCTAATCTAAAGCTGAAATCATTTACTTCCTGCAAGCCTAGTGCAAAAGTATATTATGATACATTAGGAAACATGGACATGTTAAGCTACTCTAAAAAATATGAAGAATATGATTTTGGAAATTGAGACACTAGCAGGGGAATACTAGCTGATTTTTACCCATGGCCAATGAAACATAGTTCACTAGCAGGTAACTAGCTTAGAACGTATAACTTATGTTATCATGTTGTTGTCATGTCATTGTTTTCTCAGTGGAATCCCATGACACTATGGACGTTCCAGCTTGCCAGATTTTTGACAGCTGAATGAGATGCACATCAGAGGATAGCATTTAAGTAGAAACGTTGATTAGTTTAATGTATCTTGTCCGTATTGTTTATTATCATTATTTTCTGTGACAGCTGCACATAGACTATATAAATAAACAGCTAAAAATGGGAAGTTTTAAGGAGGAAACAAAATATGTAAATGTAGGCTGACCTTATGTTCTCTTTTCCTGGATACGATACAATGACTAAACTATCTGGAATTGAACTTTACTTTCACTGTGACGTTTTCTTTAATCACTACTGGATGTATGACTTTGTGCATTACTTTGACTCTATAAAAGTTCATATAATTTAAATAAATACATAAAATTAATTCTAATTGGTTTCATTGACTTGTAGGTAATTTGTTCACATTTTTAATGTGTGATGTTTTGGTCAGATCTAATTGACTATAGAAAATAAATAGAACTAAAAGAAATGAATCTTTGAATCTTTTGATGATATTATGGACTGTAGATGATGAAATCCCTAAATTCTTTGCAATTTCATGATGAGAAACATTGTTCTTAAACTTTGGACTTTTTGCTCATGCAGTTGTTTACAAAGTGGTGAACCTCACCCCATCCTTGCTTGTAAACGACTGGAAATTTTGGGGATGCTCCCTTTATACCCAGTCATGACACTTATCTGCGGAATGTTTCAAACAGGTGTTTTTTGAGCATCAGTCTCAGTTTTTAAGCATCAGTCTCAGTCTCCATTTCTCATTCCTCCTCTTTCGTTGCCCCTGTCCCAAATTTTGGAACGTGTTGCAGGCATCAAATTCCAAATAAGTAAATATTTGGAAAAAAAACAATAAAGTTAAAAATTAAATATCTTGTCTTTCTAGTGTATTCAATTGAATATGGATTGAAAAGAATTTGCAAATCATTGTATTTTGTTTTTTTAAATATATTTTTTACATGGCATCCCAACTTTATTGTAATTGGGGTTGTAATAAAATTCTTTATGAATGATTTATACAGACCAGGCCAAATTTTGCTCCATTGCTTTGGACACAACAGAGAGACAGAACACAGACATTTTTTTGTATTAAAGTTGCTTGAACACCTCTCTGTTCTGCAGACTGTGGCCACTTGGCTGTCCAATGCCACCTTTCTGCCTTAGTGTCTTTTTATTTTAATCCAAAGTCTGATTACCATAGTAAATGGGAAATAGAGCTAAAATACACAACCAAAAAAACTACCTAAAATTGCAACCAACAGCATAAAATGTCGTCACCTTCCTAAAATAATGGCCCAAGTCATTTTTTTCAGGTTTGTCAGGAAACACAAAAAACTGAACAAAATATAGAAAATATGTTTTTTATTAATTATTTTACTGAAAAGGGTATAACAATAGATGACTTTTAATATACATAGAAGAATGTCTGTCAATTATGCAACATAAGAGAAATAAATGACTTGACAAATTCCTGAACGTTTCTTTGTAACTTAAGCAATTTTAAACTTCCAACTTTGTAAACAATGAAGAGTAACTAACAAACTAACTAAGCATAATCCTGAGGAAACATGCTTCTGATCACTTCTTCAAGCTTTTCAATGCTGGGTTTTTGAATAATGCCTTTTAATGTGGCAAACTGTCAAAGAATGGATGACATTCAACAGGCATTATGTGTTTCACTGACTGGAGATCCTGGAATTGTCTCTCCTTGATTGGCAGAGCACATGAAAATATTCTAATCCATGATATTGGCTTATTTGATACCTGTATTCTCTGTGGCAGTTCTTCCCACACTTCTTCTGAGAAGGACAGCTTGAAATGGACCTTGCCTTCACAGCTAAACTGAAAAGCCCGCAAATTATCCACAGTTGGATCTCCTGTTTTTTTTCCTGGTCTGATGCTAGTAAAGTAAGATGCATCCAGTTTCAGGAACTCGTCATGTCTGAGCATTTTCACATGATACGGTGATGGCCTTATTCTTGCAGTCTGGAGTATGATGAGGTAGTCTCTTGGATTGAAGATATCAGTAACTAGTTTGCGTTTATTAGTGCTGTAAAGTTATGCACCTGCAGTTTTGTTTTGTAATACAGTCTGTTGGCTTGGGTCTTTTGACACAGTAGCACAGCTTGCCAAGTCCATTGTCCAAACTGACTTCTCATTATTTGCAGAATCTTTGTCATGGGATTTCTCTTGCCTTGCTTCATATTTTTGAGTGACATGGGCATCATAGTCAGCCTTACTGATATCCCCATGCTTGAATGAAACACAAATATTACACTGATCTTTTCGTGGAATGAACACAGAATGATTCTCTTTATGGAACACATCTGTGAAATATTGTATTCCAACATCTCTCACTCCAGCAGTTGCAGCTGTCTGTTGATATTCCCGATGAAGCTGGGAGATGGTTGTGCCTGGGTGAAGGAACTTCTTGTGTTTGTAGGTCTCTGTGCTTCTGCAGTGTGAATCAACAGTTGGCAGGTCCCTCATCAAGTCCTTAAGAAAATCCATGACAGTTTCAAGTTTTGCATGCTTGCCTGTTTTAGGTCCAGATTTAGATGATGGTGCTGCTGTTTGTTCGTCATGTATGATGGAGTCTTTGCTTAGCCAGTGTGTAATGGTTCTTTCAGGGAGGCCAAGTGTAGCAGAAAACAATGCCTTACACACACTTTAACACTCCTTTCATTTTGAATCTTTAGTTGGTAGGACAATGAAGAACTGCGTCTGGATCCCTCAGCAACTTTCTTTTGCTTTGTGTTAACCTTTGTGACCATTGTTGTGACATATAATTAACATTCTTCCCAGGTCTTCATTGTTCAAAACCTCTGGAATATGTACTGCCGCTGCTCTTCTGTAATGGCTTGGCAGTCTCGAGTTGAGACTCGCTGACAGAATTTTGAGCTCCTTAGAAGAAACATATTTAGTGTTAAGTAATTCTCGTAAGAAAATAAATAAATAAATAAATAAATATAATAATTTGATGTTAAGCTATATCAAGAACATGCTTGCAAGATGTAAAGTGTACTGCTCAAATTACTTTAGTAATGTGGGTTAAAAAATTATTACTACTTTACTTTAATAAAGAGAATACAGTTTATACAGAAAAGTCTATCACCTGTGACAGATACAGATTCTGGAGACTTTTTATTCTTTGCTAAATGCTAGCTTCATGGATTTAGCTAAAATACTGGCTAAAGAGACTGAATACAAAGATATGTAATTATGCAATATTTATAGTATTATTGGTCCTTTAGGAAATGTCATTACTTACAAATAGAGAATGAGTCCTGAATCGTGGAAATATCTTCATGGCCTGGGTAGAGTTTTGTTCTGTTTAGAGCAGCTGCCATTTTAAAAAGCATGAAAAAATTGCCTAAGTCTTATAGTCTTTTGACTTAGGCAAAATAAAATTGCCCAAGTCACACTCTTGACATAGGCCATTTTTTTCAGGGGTAAAATCACATGATTTGTTAAACTAAGGACATTGGCGATTTTACCAGAGGTGAACAGCATGGTGAGGGGGTGATTTAGGTTAAAAAATGACTTAGGCCATTATTTTAGGAAGGTGACGATATGTAACTTTAAACAGAGAACTAAGTCGGATGTTTTCTATCAAAATGGGTTAAGTCTGAGATCCAGAATTATAAACCAGACCATCTGGAGAAATCATGTATTAAAGTTCTGAATAAGTTTATTTAATTGTTTACTTGTGTCTGTTTTACCATAGTGATTTTTACATGACAGTACATCTGCTGCCTGTAGAACTTTTCCTGGTGTGTGTGGTGTTTTTTATCTCTGTGTCTCTCAGTGTAACGATCAGTCCGTCTGTAAGCAGCTCATCATCCAACTCCCCATAGTTACATCTGTTATCCAGATGTGAAGGATTAGTATGAAATTATTTATGGTTTCTTTGCTTAATTTGTAGATTAAATCTTACTCTCTGATAAATGATGATCTTTTAGACACAATCCAGTGTAATCCAGTGTATCTTTCA
>JAUZSU010023129.1:0-10684 GCA_034780255.1 Parotocinclus maculicauda
TTGTAAAGCTGCTTTGTGACAATATTGTATTGTAAAAAGCGCTATAGAAATAAATTGACTTGACTTGACTTGACTTATTCATTCATGCATACCAAACAGCATACATCTACCATACAACTAATATTGTACAACTCATAAAATAGTAAGCCTTGAAAATGAGGTGTACCTAAAAAGTGAGCGGTGAGTGTATGTAGCAATACCCATGTTGGCAGATGTGATGCAGCCCATATTAATTTGTCAAGTCCATGTTAATTACTAGTTAAGTTGTAGTTATGCTGTTATAGGGATCAAAGCTGGTTTATTGAGCTTTTGACAAACAACCATATGACACACGCCTATTGGCATGCACCAGCTGTTTTTGTGAAACGTCTGAAGCCACAGTCAGTAGTAAAGTCCGGTGAACAGAGTGGCTAGAGTATAGTGTTGACACAAAGAAAAAATGTGAACACAGAATTAGTTTTACTCAAGGATTTGTATGCAATTTCACTTCTATATTTACTTTTTGATGTTTTTTTCTTCTGGTTATTTCACTTTATCACCCTCCCAAAAGAGTTATGCAAAACCTGTCACCTAAATACAAGAAGCAAGCAACAACATGGTAACAACATGGTACTAATCATTATTATTATTATTATCTTTATGGACGGTTCTCAGAACTATCGTCATTTTCTTAATTACTACACAATACAGCCATTCATTGCCTCTAGCATTCATCTTTGACACCCATTTCAGGAACGTTTATATTTTCCCCTCTCCCATCACATTCCCAGTATATGGTAACACACCAAACCCAGTCCATATGGGCAGTAAATTCAGTCCGATGAAGGACAGGGACCAGCTTAGGCTTTGGAGACTTATGCCTGCTGATTTACTGACCTGTGGAGCTCCTGGGTGTAAAAATAACAGCAGCGGATTACACGGTCGAGATGCATGGCAGATAGACCCCCCCCCTTTCACCCTCTCACTTGGGAGGAGGAGTGAGGTGATGCCAAAATGTGAATTATGTAAGAGGAATAAGTATGAGCACTGGGAGACACAGTGCTCTTGGAGCTGATTGCTCAGATTGGTTACTTTTCTAGCCAAGAGCTGATGTATTGGGTAGTTTTCACATGAAGCTTGTCTTTTTTTACCCTCCTTTTACTCCCCTTTCCCCTGTTTTGTTCTCAGCTTTCATTTCTCAGAATTACTTCTACGCAAAGGATAATACCCTATAAAACATCGAGTAGGCACTGGTAACAGTCCTTAAACATTATTACTGCATTTATATATCATTAGAAGAAAGGAAAAAAGTTGTTCATCAAAATAATGGTATTGCATAAACTTTAAAATATTGGAATTGTGCTAACTTTGGTGGTCGTTATTTCTTTGAGCACGATCCCTACATGACAGACATGACAAAGCACTTCATATCCTGCACTTAAAGGTGTACTTAATACAATATTTGTTTTGGTCTTTATGTTATTATTTTATGTTATTAGTATTTCTTAGGTATCTGCACTTTCCTTGATTATTTCTATTACTTGATGCTTATTACTTAAAAATATTTTAGTACATTTACAAAACAGACTCATTACTATAGATTTTATTAATCTTTGTTAATCTATTTTATCTACCCATCTATTTTTCCTTATTTTTTAGCCAATTCTAGTCAGGCCCCTAATGAAAAATCACTAATCAGAATACCAAGTTCATACTTAAAGTGAGGTGAGGATGCATTTGCCGAAAATAGCCCAATGATGCTGTGTCCACCTGGTCATGCACCCAAACTTGGTGCTCACAACACACGCCGTGCCTTCATGCAAGTTTAAAGGTTTTTTATACAAGATTAGTAGTACTTTTACTTAAGAAAATAATTTGTCTACTTCGAAGTGAGAACATTAGAAATCTGTGCAACTATTGTGCCATTAAAGTTATATACATTTAACATCTACAACTCTGACCTGGGGGGCACAGTGGCATGGTTGTTGGCACTCTGCCTTTTCAATTCCCAGCCCAGACTGTGTAGAGTTTGTATATTCTCCCCATGTCTGAATGTTTATCCTCTGGGAACTCCCACACTGCAAACACCTGTGCCATGTGATGGATCGCTGCCCTGCCTTTGGGTTAGTCCCTGCATTTTAGATTGTGGTGCTAGTTTAGCCTGTTTTAAAAATCAACATCAAATCAAATCTTTCTAAAAATCTTTATTTGAATAAGAAATATTTAAAAATTTTATATTTCTTATGTCTATGTTTTTATCTTGTTACTGAGAAGGACAAAGCAAATTGTGCAGTTATCCGGTGGGTAAAATATTAAATCATAATGTTCTACATCTACAAAATGGAACCACCCAATAACCAATACATTTTTGTGTTGCCTAATCAATTACTTTCATTAACAGTCAAAAAATATATGGCTAGAAAATATCCCTGTTAAAAACAGCAAATAGCAGCGTATGTTGTGTTTCGGATACGAGCATGTTGGTCATGCTCCAAACGCCATGGTTGAACCAACCTCTCCAGCAAGACCATGCAAATTTACTCTCTATACCAGCACTTTGGATCAACATGGTACTCATATGTTCTTGCTCATTGTCTATCATACCAGCCTAAAAAAATATACTGACAAATATTTCTTTCTATGTATGGTATGTAAATATGAAGAATAAGTTGTCCTTTGGTCTTTTACAGTGCATTTTCTGTTGCTTTACTTCATAATTAAGCCTAGCAAGAAAGGAAAGTTAAGGATCTATACTGATGGAGTGTAATTAGAGTAAAGGAGCCATTCAGAACACCCTCTATGTCCAATATGTTCACAGTTGATGTGAAATTCTTGGATGTCCAATTGTTACAATGTGTTAGAGGCTTGGATAGTGGAATGTGGTTAGCAGGCGTTTGGATTGAGTGTAATGACTTGTAATTGTGTACTTTACCTAAACTGATTTCTTCTATAATCCTTAATTTGATCTGTTTGACAATCAACAATAGCCTATCAGTTTTTCTTGGGTATCAAAGCAAATGTTCACTTCGTACAATAAGCCTGAGAATTGGTCATTTGTGGCTACATACTCGAGTAGAGTGTGTTTAAGCCATTAAAGTCCTTTTCCCTAAGGGACCATTGAATATTTTCGAAAAAGGTATCCATGAGAACGTGTACAAACTCAATGTGTATGTGAAGTGGAAGCATTTAAGCTAAATATACTTAAAAACCACTGTGGCTTAATTGCACAGGCCAGCCGAAAGCGAAAACTGTTCCTTTAATTCCGTTATGACATCTGACGTCTGTTTCCAATGCATAACTCCAACCTGACTTATGTAAACACAAAAAAAACATATTTGCGGCAAGCCAAGTTATAAAATAGATGAAAAAACGAACACAAAACAGCAATTTCAGAATAAAGTGTGTATCCTGCGCCATATCCCTGTCAGCTTACTCAAACTATATTCTCCAGACCTCATACAGCCCAGCTCGTTATGGAAGATTTCCGACAGGTCCCCTTTGGCTTCACCTTCAACAAAGCAGACCCAGTTGTAGCTTAGCTTAATGATCTTATTCATAAATGTCGAGAAAAATCAAGCAGACTGTGAAAACAATGTGTAAATTAATTAGCGGCAGAGCGAAATGTATAGTTTCGGAGAAACGCAGGGTAAAGAGACCTCAGCCACATGTGAACTGCAGTGGTCAGATTTGCAGATATCATTTACGAACATTCTTTTGGACTGAAACATAAGCACCACCATTTCCTCCATATGACCTCACTCTTGTTACTTTCTTCGCCCTTTTCAGATGTAGTAAAGTCAGCCTTCTGCGCCAGGTTCCGAGAGGGTAGATTAAACTGACCGCCGTTAGTCACACTAAAATTCCCAAACGATCTTCAAATTGTTGGAAGACTCAGCTCTTTTAACCACCCCTCCCTCAGGTCTCTCACTCTGAGCCATTTCTGCCCTAATGCTGCCTCTTAACCTAATAACAGCACCAATAATGTTGGGTAAGGATTCCATGAGTGTCTTGGGACTGGGTTCCTGGCAAAATCGCCTATTCTAAAGCAGTACTCGCACTAGACATTTGCAGTTTGCAAGCATTTGTCTATTTTGGAGCAGTAAGCATGGCTTTGACTAGAGATATTACGGTAAGAATGAGGAAACGGTGGTGCAAAAGAGTTTTACTAGCTTTGCTTCTGCATAAGATAAGAAGGAGGGTTAGGAAAGAGAAAAGGTTGTGGGTTCAGCATATTCTCAGCTTGAGAAAAGAGCTTGGGGAGTTCTGCCGCCTAATTTTGGGGCTCTGACAAGACAACAGCTGTTCAAGGAATATTTTAGGCTGTCCGTTCTGCTGTTTGACCACTTGCTGGCAAAGGTTGCTCTGAGGAGCCAAAGGCAGGACATGCACTGCTGTGAGGCAATCACTTCTGAGGAACGGCTCGTGATTTGTTTGAGGTTAGCATAGACAACACAGCTCGTGTTATTTCTTAAGCCAAACTGTGTTGTAACTGTAGAAAAATACCACCATATCTGACTGTTGTGTTATGAATGTAAAGCTTGCAATAAAGCTGCTGCATGAAACCGTGTGTCTGCAAATCAAGGTATGTATTTAAGACAATATGCTGAATCATCGTCTGAGATCATGTTGAAATGTGATGGTCATATACTATTACTAGCATCCTAGACTATGTGTTATCCAGGTTTGTTGTTATCCTGCTCTGTAAATGCACTTCCTCTTAAATTAACCTGCCTAAAGTAATTCAGATGCATTAAATAAATAAAGTCCTCTACATTGGAAGCTACTTTGTATCCCAGTCCAGATGCTTACAAACCAGCTGATTCACCAACCAGCAAAACAAACCACACACACTCACACTCACAAAAGATACACGCTTCATTATGTGCCCTTAATCAGCTATTTGTTAACCCAAATATCTAATGAGCCAATCACATGCCAGAAACTCAGTGCGTTACGGAAGTGACTTTGAACTTGGCACTGTTGTTGGTGCTTGATGGGCTGGTCTAGTGGGATTTTTACACCCTCATCTCTAGCATTTATAGAGAATGGTCTGAAAAAAGAGAAAATATGGCAGTTCACTAGGCACAAATGTCTTGTTGATGCCATGGTCAGAAGAGAATGGTCAGACTTGTTTGAGCTGATAGAAAGGGAACAAGAACTCAAACATCCACTGGTTACCCTCAAGGTATGCAGAGGATCATCTCTGAATTCACAACATGTCAAACCTTGAAGCAGACGGGCTACGGCAGCAGAAGACCACACCAGGTGCCACTTCTGTTAGAACATAAGATTGGAAAACTGTTGCCTGTTTTGATGGGTCTTACATGGGGGAGACAGTGGGGTCAAAATTGGCATAAATAAAAGCGTGGATCCACCCTGCCTGGTATCAATGGTTCAGTCAAGTTTGAAAGTTTCAGACATTACATATGGAGCATCTAGTAGATTCCTTTGTCCAAACCAACTATTATTTGAGCTGAACAGTTTAGGATTTGAGGGTTTTGCCTAAGCATAGCACAGTGGCAGCCAGAATAAGTGAAGCTGGAATTTGTTTCAACCAGCCAATGTCTCTCATATTGTCCTCTTGCTCTATCAAGCGATAGCACGCGTTTCAGATGTCTTTCTAATTGATCTTTCATTAATTCATTGTCTTATCCACTTATCCTAGTCAGGTTTGCAGGAGAACCGGTGCCTAGTCGGCAGCACAGGGCTCAAGGCAGTCCACTGTAGGGCACACACTCATACACACATTACCGCATTAAAAGCACTTTGGAAACACCAATTAACCTAACAAGTATGTATTTTGAATGTGGGAGGAAGCTGGAGTACCCAGAGGAAACCCATGCAAGCACTTGGAGGCCAAGCAGACTCCACGCAGAGCTAACCAATGACCACCATACCGCCCCTTATCGATTTTACACAATACTATCTCTATAATATTGTCTGCACACACCTCAGACCAGCATCTAACCTTTTGTTTTTGGTCCATTTTAGTTCATTTTACATAATAGTGTTAATAATTATAAATGATAAGGTTCTGCCATTATTGGATTCTCTTTACTGTCCCGGTTTGGCAATATTAAAACAATTTTAAATGACATTTGGTGCATTCTTGAGATACACAACAGGCAGCTCTAGGGTCCCATTGCTGCATCTTGTCTTGTTAATTTACATTTACATTTTTGGCATTTAGCAGATGCTCTTATCCAGAGCGACTTACAGGTCATACAGTCTACAATCCAAGCAATGGTGGGTTAAGGGCCTTGCTCAGACCACCCAGTGGCAGAGGTGGGATTTGAACCCTGGACCTTCTGGTCCATAGTCCAGTACCTTAACCACTAGTCTACTACAGTCCCTAATTTAATTAATTTCAGGGTTAGCTTCCTTACCCATTTCCAAAACATTCTACTGTATGTCAACTGGCTACTTTAAAATCCTAAAGGAAATTGTGTTCCTCATTTGAGTTTGCTTCCTTCACATATCACTGTTACCTCTGGCTACAGACTGGGAGTTTAGATTCAGTTTGTGGTAAAGCTGATTTGTGATCATACCTGTCTTAAAAAATGCAAAAAGTGCAAAGGTAATTAAAGCACCTCTTATTAGTGAATGTTTACATTTACAGTATTTAGCAGACGCCCTTATCCAGAGCGACTTACAATTAATACAGTCTTACAATCCAAGCAACTGTGGGTTAAGGGCCTTGCTTAGGGACCCAACTGTGGAAGAAGTGGGATTTGAACTCTGGACCTTCTGGTCCATAGTCCAGTACCTTAACCACTAGGCTACCACAGTCCCAGTTTGATACCTGACTATAATCTGAATCTCTTAGAGCATTACTTAACGATTACTTAGCTACCACAGTGACATTTATTCTACCTACCTGTCTTTCTGTAGCATTAATTTAATAGACAAGTTAATTGTTTCATTATCTGCTTTGTCATGCTAATAATGTGCCTAAGATTATGTCCGGAAGGTTAAAGCTGACTCCAGGCATCACTGGTGCTGTCATATTTAAATCGCTGCCTATTGCTGCTGCCTAATGCTGTCACTTTTCCTCATAGTTTAATTTTAGATGCTGCCTCTCATGACTCATTTACAATGTTCATGTTACTACAACTTCAAGAAAATGAGTCACACTGTTTTGCAGTTTCCGAAGCTTGTGTTGCAGTAGGCACTGGTAAAACATTTTTTCACAGCAGAAGCATATATTACTGTTATTAATAAATTAGATTGACAGTTTTGTAAAAATAAGAAAGACATGCACTGCTTCGACACACAGTATGACTTAGTGTTTGATCTGGCATTGCCCTTATTTTCTCTAGTCCATGTATATCATAGCACTAGTAGTAGGAAAACAGTATCCTGAGCTTTGATCTTAACCAATTGGTCTCTGTAATTTTACTTGTGGTGACTTTAATATTACTGGCAGTACTGAAGGAGCTGCAGGGATAGAAGGGTATGGCTGAACTTGTGCCCTCAGTTCCCATCACTCCTTTCTCCTCCAAGAGGCTTTTTTACACACCTACAGATGACATTCTGTTACCTCAGTGTTTCTTAGACTTTTTCTCCAGTGCCCCCTTTTGTAGACACATGTAATGTCTTATTGAACAATACAGCATTCATTTGCCTTGCGCCACCCCTAGGGCGTCCAGATGCCACTGTAAGAACGACTTGCTTACCTGATATAGGTAAGTGTCCAAAAGATTGCATCCACTGAATTTTATCCAAAGTGAGAGACAATACAGTATAAACAATGATACTTTATTTGAAGGGTACGTACATTGGTCCTCAACAAACTATTTAATAATTTTACATAAACATTTTAAAAATTGAAAAACATTTTTTTTAAAGAAAGCACTTCACCTGAAAACCTTGTGTCAAAGCCCATAGTTTTATGAACAGAAGTATAAGCAAAGGGTAAAGAGATTATAGTATATTCTCATTAAATAGATGTAACTGTTAGAGCCTGAAATTCCTGTGTAAAAAACAGATTATATAACTTTTTAGAAGTTTAGTACATTTTAAGAAGACTGGTCTGACCCATCAGACCCATTCCCAATGACTCGATTCTAAGAAAGATGAGGAGAATGCAAACATACAGTCAATGGACCGTATCCCGAGGGGTGCTGGGAGGAGCCTGGCTTTATAGAATGCTTTTACAAAACCGACTGATAAGTAATCATAATAACACTACCAGAATAGAGTTTGCATGTTCTCACACCAGCTTTGTGGGTTTCTTCCTGGTACTCGGGTATAATCTCACATTCTGAAGATGTATTAGATCAGCTGGTGTCTCTAACACGTCCTAGTGTGACTGGGTGTTTGTACGTGCCTTGTAATGGACCAGAACCCTGCTAAAGTCCCACCTTGCACCCTGGGCTGCTTTATATCATAAATGTATGATATAAATGGGTGGCACAGTGGGCTAGTCCTTAGCCATGTTGCATCACAGACCTAGAGACCCTAGAGACCCCACCTGGTCTGTACCTGTATGGAGTTTACATGTTCTCCCGAGTTTTGCCTGAGTTTTCTCCAGATACTCCAGTTTGCACATTTCAAAGACTTTCCTTAATGTATTAGTGTCATTAAATATCCCTCTGATTGTGTGTGTGTGCGTGTGTGTGTGTGTGCACGCTCAATAGAATGGCAGCCTGACTACTGAGACCATGCCCCCAGGGTTTCCCAGAAGAACTATACCCCAGAGCACCATACTCCACCCCACAGTCCATCCTGGTGCTGTCACTTCTCTAGGTAAATGTGTCAGCCATCCGCATGACAAGAAAGAAAACGGGACTCCCTGGACCATGGCTATATTTATAAACAGTTCATGCTGCATGAGTTCTCAGCTCTTTAGTTAGAGTTATTACATCCTTACTGACTGTAACTGGTCTGCATGTTTACAGTCAACATAGCTCTTAAAAAATAAAAAATCATGGAAATTCATCCTCTAACAAAGAACAATTCGTGCAAGATAAACAGATGCTACCATCACCCCTCTGCTCTCCTGTAGCTTCAAAATGACTGGCCTTCTTTTTCCAAACGATTGCAGAGATTAAATACTAATCCAATTGATTACCTTTTAAGAATCACTAAGCCATACATTTTCTTCTAAACAACATGACAAATTCATAACATTTGACTCACCCCATGCTATTCTTACACCATAAGTCTTATGAAATCCACCGAAACTGTTCCTGAACATTAGAGGGGTATCATTTTCTGTCAATTGTTCTGCCTATAGCAGATACATCCTGGTAATGGGTCATAGTCTTCAGTCTTTTGTTGATATTTGGTAAAAAAACAGGGTTTTGGAATAATTATTTTCCCTTGTGGCCAGATCAGATTGGCTGGACACAATGTATTAGAACAGTGACAGTGTGGTGTAGTTTGTTTTTTGTGGCTAATGTTGAGACAAATATGCATGCTTTGCAGTTTTTTGATACTCTAGACATGAAAACACAATTTTAATTGGACATTTTAATTGTAATACAGAGATTTCGCACCAAAACGTCGCATTTATGTGTAAATACTAAAGTCAGACGTTAAACCAGGTTCTATTGTGTGATTAAAATCGTGGATGATTTTCATCCCAAATCCTTCACAAATTCAGGATTGTGCAGATAAGGAATAAGAGTAGCAGACAAATCCAAGGTTACGTCTGCTTGATCTCTGTGCTAATTGAATGTACAAAAGCACTTTTACAAACAGTTTCTGAACGTCTCTAAGGAAACACAGGGATCCAAGTTTGAAACAAAACAGTGCTGTAATCAGACCACACTGTCAGATGTTAAATCTGCTGTTAAATCTTGTTACTTATGATGGCTTACCAACATGATCCCTATGCTATTAGTCAGTCATATTTCACTTTGTCACAATTAGTCATTTTCCACCCTACAAAACTGGAAAGAAGAATTAAATTCCCACTTGTTAAATCACAGGTATGAGGAAACATAATAGTTGAGGGGTCAAAGGATCAGACCGGACTCACTGAAGGAGTTTCACATACGTTTCGGTCATCATTAAGTAGGGGACATGAAATAATGCTTTATAATGTTTAATGTTCAAATTTATCTTCTACTGTTTCCTTAAAACTCATCTATTTTCTCTGGATTAACACCTAATTTGGGTTATTTTGCTTTCCTTGTCATGCCTTTTTTGTAATTCTGCAAATTATAAAGTGGAGCTACATTTGAAAATGGCATATGATTGTATAATTGTTATGATCATTATTATCATTATTATGATTATTTCTATAATTATATATTTATGTATATATTCCCTGTATATAACTTATATAATAATAATAATAATAATAATAATAATAATAATAATAATAATATATAATTATTAATACATTTGTATTAATATTTTTATTATTAATATTACTTTAACCACCTCTTAACTTAAATGCATTGCCTCTTCAAAATATTGTTGACATAGTGATTGATACAGACACTAGCAAAACAATAATCATAATAATTATTATTTTGATCACACTAAAACAACAAAACTGATCATTATTATTACACTAATAAAACAGCAATAATATTAATTATTACACTATAATAAAATGTCAGCAATCGTTCTTCTATTCTTTCTTCTTCTTCTTCTTCTTCTTCTTCTTCTTCTTCTTATTATTATTATTATTATTATTATTATTATTATTATTGTTGTTGTTGTTGTTGTTGTTGTTGTTGTTGTTGTTGTT
>JAUZSU010023140.1:0-10683 GCA_034780255.1 Parotocinclus maculicauda
CAATGGACATATCTGCACCTTCTGCTCACATTATCAGTGGGCTATCTGCACAGTTTTTTTTTGTATTGTTGTTTATTGTTATGTATAGTGGTTATCGTTTCTACATTAATTGTTTATTGTTCTGTATTGCACATGCAGGACACGTGCACTTTATGTTGTGTAGTTTACTGTTTTATGTAGCACCTTGGTCCTGGAGGAACGTTGTTTGGTTTCACTGTATACTGTACACCACTGTATATGGTTGAAATGACAATAAAACCACTTGAACACTTGAACACTTCTGATAAGCATCTGATATGTGGAGTGAGCTGAGTCTGTGCAGTCAGATTTGAATTTATGTAACTGCAGCTATCAAATATTTTAGTAATTCTACTAATTTTAGTAGTATTCTACTAATTATACCATTGATTGCAAAGTTTTGATTTACAAAAGAGAAATTAGGGCAGGTTATTTAAAATAAACAACAATAATATTATCATTTAAACCTAAACACATTTAGTGCATTTGAGTGCCATCCTTCATTCTGGGATTTAAAGGGCAAGTTCTGAAATAATAGAAAAACTAAGAAAACAAACAAAAAAAAGATTTTAAAATAATGTGAAAACGGTGTATGTCTACAACCTAAAACTAAGGGGTAAATTATGTACATATAAATTGGGAATGTTATAGGTAACCTTCAATAGGCAGCAAAGTAAAATATATTGTTTACTGAGGTTAAAGAAACTGAGACTGGAGATGCAAAAGACAAACTTGCCATATATCTGCAGATGAGAAGTTTTTAGTTTTAAAAAAAATCTACTCTGACCAGAAGTTTATATATTGCATAGCTTGATGAGCTGCTGGCAGTAACTTTAGCAACTTACTAAGCCAATTCAGCAAAAAATGTCTGTTGGAATACAAAGAGGGTATGATCATCGAATTTCATGCCGATGGCACTACTGAAACAGTGAAACCAAAGGCTTCGATATCATTCGAAGAGGTATTTTCTTGAGGTCCTGCATAAGAAAGGAAAACAAACAATGGAGCTTCATAATGAACGCTGCAACAATCCATTTATGCAGTGTTATTATGGTAACATTAAAGACATTAGAGAAGGACGGGTTCAAAACACTGGATTCGAGCTAATTCTAACTGAGATGAAAATACTTAAACAAAAAAGTCATATCTCTGAATTTTCTCTGTTTGAAATGATCATAGACTTTGGTCACTGTCTGCCATTTTCTCTGTCTCTTTTATTCTCTCCTGGCTATTTTCTATTTTTCTCTGTTTTGTAATCCGCACCTTCAAAGCATGTCTTCGTCACATCACCTACCCTCGACATGAGCGTGTATGGATTAAATGAAGCTTTGATGCAAACAATGTTTGTCTACTTCTGAGTGGCCGTGTCAGATGGCTTGATGTTTTTCTGCACATATCAGCTCAAGGACATGACCTGTTCTGACTAATGTTGGATACAGGCACATAAAAAGATCTGTCAACAATCAGGGGGAAAAAACACACAGATTTGAAGTGGAAATTGGATTTGGGCCACGTTTACCTGCAGTGCAAACCTGAATTTAGAGATTCTTTATCTGGTTCCTTGTTTGACTATGAGAATTTGATTGAATTTTGAATTGGGAACACATTGAAGCACATAGCAGTAGTAATTGTATAATAACATGGAATGTAAATTTATATTTATATCATGTAGCAGATGGCCTTATCCAGAGTAATGTACAATTTGCCTTACTGTCCAAGCAATTGTGGGATAAGAGTTTTGATTAAGGACCCAACAGTGGTCTCACTGCATCTCCTGTTTCATAGTCCAGTACCACTAAGCCACCACAGTCCTGTTTTTCAACCACTTCACTTTGTGCTGTAAGATTTTTTGTTTTTGTCTTTGTGTGCGTTTAAAATACCAATTCGTTATTAATTTTACTGTTGATTTTAAAATTGGGAATGGGTTCATTTTGTTCATTTTTTTTATCCTTGAGATGACTCTGAAATGATTGGACAAATATTAAAATTCCACTATCTGTATAGTTTAGCAAAGTGTATATATAAAATCCCAATTCACGCTGCATGCCAGAATGGAAACCAAACCACAAATTCTAAGAAACTCTGCTTAGATCTTTAAATTTGTAAAAAGAAATCAGTTCCATGTGTACAGTGGGTACATGGGTACTCTATTGTGAATTGGGGCAAGTTTGGAATAGGACTCTTTCAGTAACAGGGTAAAAAGGGCCTGGGTCAAGGAAGTGACTAAGAACAAAGTGGCCACTTTTGCCTGTTAATCACGCATGAAACACATATCTCCCGAAAGATGCTCATCACTGTGAGGTTGAGTTTATAGTTCTTTTATCGACGTCAGTGATGACTTGGGAGAAATTAGTCTTGCACAGCACAGCATCCAAGGCTATTTGCCATCTGTTGTCGTGCTGAAAATTCCCTGGCGAACACACTTTCTGCAGGAAGTGTCCAGCGTCTTTGAATGGAAATCAAGGCCATGCCGATGTTCTGAGCTGCTCAAGCATGTTCGCTTCCTTATCAGACCTTTATCCCATCAGTGAATCTGCTCCACCACAGCTTTGAAACAAAGCAAGAAAGGAAGAGGCTGTGGAAGTGGGGCAAAGCTTTGAAAACTCAGGTCTTTTTGTGTCTGTTTCTTCTCTAATTAAAGAAACAATTTCCTCATTCCAGCCTCTTTCACTTGATATGAGCTTTTTATTCTGGTGAATCTAATTTTTTAAAGGAAATCTGAAGAATGCAACATTCAGTGTCTGAGTTCAGTGAGTTGTGTGATTGCCGGATTGTAGCATGAGCTTATTGGTTTAAACATGGAAATTACCCCATAGGCGCTCTGATGGTGCAGCTGTGATATGCTTACACACCAGTGTTTTGAGTCCTGGTAGCGCCTTTAACTTGGCCATCGCATAGATACCTAATTGGCCATGTCTTAGGGAGGGGAAGCATTCCACGGTACTGCAGTTGCAACCCTTGTTGAACCTCCGGTGATGGAATGGCACACTCCAGGGTGCGCGTTCACCTTCACACGATAATTTCAGCTCCAAAACCATTCCTTACCCTGCAAACCCTCCTGCACTTTTTACAGGATGAGCAAGTAAAAAGAGGAAAAAATAATATAAATAATATTTTTCTAAGGAAAAACAAAGAATCAGTATTGCTGAGGCGAGGAAACCTGTTAGTCTTATCACCTCACTATAGTAAGTGACATTGAGCCCAGTGCCACTAATGCTCAAGCCCTTTAGAAACTGCCTGCAGTCATGTTCCAAAAACGAGAGAAATCTTTCACAGAAGAGTGAATTCTGTAATGGGGGATGGACCTCTTAATAATGCTCATAGTTCCTAAATGAGATATTTAACACAGCATAATGTGTACATATTAGAGGATCAGGTGTCACATTGTGCTACTTTGTGTAGGACTTGGGTTTAAAATAGATTGGCCCTCAGGGCTATACATTAAAAATGCTCTGGCTCTGACTGGGGATGTGTAAAGTAGATCATGTTTTCTAAAGATCAGCTAGCTTTGCTCGCAAGCACGCTATTAGCTGCAGAAAATGAATGTGCGCTACAGAATGCCCTTGAGACAGACTATGTTAACAGTATTCTGCCATCAGAAAATAGATTTCATATCTCCCAGGCAGGGATAATTTCTTTCAGATATGAAAGGTTGAAAAAGTGGGAAGGGTTCGGGAGTGAGAGAAACTACTAGTATGAAAAATAGAGACGGGTCTGAAAATGTCATGGTATATACACTTACCGAACAGTTTATCAGGTACACCTGCTTTTTCTACACTCATTGTCCATTTGATCACTTCCACGTATCATATAGATGCATTTACAATTACAGACTGCAGTCCATATGTTTCCCTACATACTTTTAGTTCCCTTCTGTTTTCTGTTAATCAGGTCCACCACAGATCAGGTACTATTTGGGTGGTGGATCATTCTAAGCACTGTGTGATGCAACGGGGTGGTGGTGTTTTAGTGCATGTTTTGCTGATATGACCAGATCGGACACGGTAGTGCTGCTGGAGTTATTAAATACTGTGCTTACTCACTGTGCACTGTGTATTGCTCCACTTTGCAGATGTAAATTCCGAAACAGCATCTCATCTGTTGTACAGTTTGTGTTAGTCATCCTCTAATCCTTCATCAGTGCTCACAGGATGCTGGTCGCTGGACATTTTTGGTAGGTGGATCATTTTTAGAACAGCAGTGGCACTGAGGTATTGAAAAGAAAAAAAAAACTCCAGCAGCACTACTATGTCTGTTCATTCATACCAGTCCAACACACACTGATATGCCACCACCACACCAGTGTCATAGCAGTGCTAAGAATGATCCACCACCCAAATTATACCTGATCTTTGATGGTTCTGGGGGGAGTCCCGACCATTAGAGGACACAAAAAGTGTGCAGCAAAACAAGTTGAATTACAATATGTAATTGTCGAACTACAAAGTGCTACTATATGATATGTGGAACTGAAAAACAAGGATGTATACCTAATAAAGTGGCCAGTAAGGAGAATGTCTCAACACTTGGCTCACAATAGGACTTATTTCATTAGATCAGCTTTCTTGTTTATCTATTTATATTAGCCTTGTTGTGTTTTTGCTTTAGTCTGTTTAACATTGTTTGTTCTTCAACATGCTCCTGTAATTTCCTTGTTGTATAGATGCTTTGAGAAAGATTAAAGGACTCTTGATCATTTATGCTGTGTTAGAAAGCAATGTTTTACAGTCAGTGTGCACCTCTTTGTGCATCCTGCCCAGATTTAAGAGAAACCGTTAAGCTTGTTTGCTGTAGTCATATTTTGATTGGGTGTAGCCTAACCCGTCTTTTTTTTTGCGTATAATGAATGAATCATGTCTTCTTAAGTTTACTGTTATGAGAATTCCTTACACAAAGGCTGGCTCTTCTGTCTTATCCTGAGGTGATTGATGCATATTAAAGAAGTAGGCTATGAATGGAGATAGCTCTGGAGCTGTAATCTGAGCTCAGACGGCTGCTCTTATTTCTCTTCCCAATACAATAGAGCTCCGGTGTATTGTGGTTTGAGCTTAAGACTGGGGTCAAGAGGTGTGAAATATTAAAGTTCAGCCTTCATGGACATTATGCAGACTTTCCTTTTTTAGTTTGCCAATAATTCTTTTGGTTCAGAAATCTCACCCCCGGGTACCACAAGGCCGTCCAACCATTAAAATTCCTGATGGGGGATACTGGATGGCATAAACTGACTGTTTCAGGGATTCATTAAAGCTGTATTTTTGTTTGAAGTGATAAAATGGCTTGTAAAGAGGCATGTCGTCTCTGCCTCAGTGGCTTTTTAAATATACCTTTGTGCTGTTGCTTCGCTTTGATGTTCTGCTTCCTTTATGTACCTGAGACACTTTGATTTATATTTGTTCGCCTCTCCATTTTCACATAATCCACGTTATCATTTATCACTGATGCCTTAAAAAGTGAACTAATAGTCCTCATTAAACATGTCACATCTTGTTTCTTTACTTTAGCCTCTGTACCGTTGTCAACACCTGCTTATAGTTAAACGAGCCGCAGTCCCATGTGACAGCAGTGTGTGTGCAAGCTGTGAGTCATTAAGTCAAACAAAAAAGCGTTGCACAGCAAAGAAGAAAAAGTTGCTAACCATTCTAGTGCCACACGTTTTCCTATATTTTACTTTGTTAAACAGACTGCAGGGATGGGACACTTAACATCCACTTATCTAGAGCAATGTGTTACAATGTTAAGCTTTACAATCTAAGTAATTGTGGGTTAAGCACCTTTTCTCAAGGACTCAACAGTGGCAACTAGATAAATTTGAACCTTGGGCCTTCTGGTCTATAGTCCAGTATCTTAACCTCTAAATGAACAAAGGAACTGTTTTACATTGAATCACTCAGCAGATGTCCTTATGTAATCATAGCCAAAAGCTTTAAGAATAGTTTTCTCATTTTGGTTTTCTCAAAGTTTGCTGCCTTTTTTATGGAATGTTTTGTCAGATGTTTATATGGTGTAACAGAGTACAGTTATATACATTCCATACTGTTTTTCTTTTTATTCACAAATTTTTCCAGTTTAAGCAAAGACTTAATATATACATTATTGACACGTCTTTTTTAAGAATTCTGCAATTCACCTCGGTATGCTGAATTTCAGCTTTGGGGCAAAATGGCCTAGTCAGTGCTTAGAGTTTATCAAAGTTTCTGACTTTGTTTGTCCACCCTCTTTTTGAAGATTGACCACTTCTATCTTAATGGGATTGAGATTTGGGGAATTTCCTGGTCATGGATGCAATATTTCAGTGTTTTGTTCAGCAAACCACTTGGTTATCAATTTGGCTGTGTGACCTGGTGCTCCATCATGCTGGAAAAAGCTTTGCTCATCTCCAAATTGCTCCAGGATTGTTTGGGGAAGTTGCCCTTTTGGAGACGTTTTGATATCATTCCTTATTTAAGGCAGTGTTCTTAGGTAGAATGTTGAGTGACCCCACTCCATTGGATGAGCAGCAACCCCACACATGAATGGTCTCAGGATTCTTCATTGTTGGCATGACACAGGACTCATGTTAGTGCTCACCTTTTCTTTTCTGGACAATAATTTTTTAAGATGTTCCAAAGGGGAAGTCTGAAGGGGAATTTATTAGAGAAAACAACTTTACCACGGTCCTCTGCAGTCCAATCCCTATACTTCCTGCAGAATGTCTGTCTACGTTTGATGTTAACTTGGAGAGAAGTGGCTCCTTTGATGCCGTCCTTGACATCAAGTCATCCTCCAAAATCCTTTGCCTCTGTTATCTGCCATTCCTGAGCATTATCTCTTGGCTGCATCCTCTTTAGGAGACTGTCCTGGTGTTTGCTTGACTTTCTTGGGCGCCCTGAAGCCTTCTTCACTGCATTTGGATCACTCTTTTTGAAGTTCTTGAGTCGATAAATGGTTGATCATGGTGCTACCTTACAAGCAGCAATGTCATCATTTTGATGCAATGCAGTGATGACTGCACGTTTCCTTGGAGGTAACCATGTTTACCAGAAGAAAACCTAGCTTATAATCACTGCCCATTTTAAAGCAACCTGTCTGCTTTCTAATTAGCATGACGAAGTGATATCAGCTGTTAACCTTTTCTCCTAAGCTAATAAGCTCACCACTGAAATTACATTAATTTATGTTCCAAGGTAATCTATGGATTCAGTAGGTTTTTAACATTAATATTAAGGATCATAACTAGAGACACACCAATAAGTCAACCAATGATTGTAATCAGCTGTTTTCAGTGTGACACACGCTGATGACGAGGACAGGTTGGATTTCAGTTGTGCTCCAAAGAGTCTCTTCCTATATAGTGCAGTATTAGCGAGGGAGCAGGAATCTGGTGTTATTTGGGTTACAGCCATGTCTTCAGCATTCTGGTTCTTCACAGTAAGTGAGTGCTATTTGCAGTATTCATGACCAAAGTAAGGAAGAACAATAATAAGACATTTTACACAGCATCACCTTACTTGAATATTTGGAATTTGGAAGCGAACTATGCTGAGAGTGCAGAGCCACACACAGGCAAGCATCTGCAACTTTATTTTTAATGATAGATTCCATTAAAAGAAAAGTTGAACGAAAAATATCTGTATGCGGTAATACCAATTTTTCTAATATGGGAAAATTCACACCACAATATTAAAATAACAGCTTATGTGTATAGTACTTTTCCTCAATAAATGAGCTTTTTTCAGGTGATCACATAATCAGTTGTAACTAATTAGTAAAAAGTGTTTGTTGGAATTCATCAGATATTAATGCTATATGCTTATAGTGATGTTGATTTCTGTCAAGTGGTCTCTTAACCCATTAACTGCCAAATTGTTTTCTGAACATTTTTTACTTTATTTCTGTCCGCCTACATGGCATCCCATCCCATCAGTAGGCGAGTTAAAGCACCCAATCCCAAATGGGGATCATGGTTTTTAATGGGTTAATATATTCCATAGCTGTATGTGAGTAAAAAAGGTATATGAACCTTTGCTTTCTTTATCTATATGATGAGACTGCTGCCAACAGTTAAATCACTTTTTTCTGATAACCCTTGATCTTACTGACTATAGATTGATGGATATATTATTTTGAGATTTTCCAGATCTTTATCAACCTGGTGAATTTTAACAGCTATCTTTTTTTGTCGTCCTTGGATATCTCCTGTTGTTGTGCTATAAACACACTTCCACAAACATGGTGTGAGGAGCAGACTTTAAAAGATCTCGGTTTCTTTAAATTCAAGAGGGATTCAACTCGAACATCCCATGGGTGGCACAGTGGGAGCACTGTTAGCTCACACCAAGAAGGTCCTGGGTTTAAACCCAGGGTGGAGTGACTTGGGTCCTCTCTATGTGGATTAATCATATTCTGTCTCTGTGGGTTTACTCCAGGTACTCTGGTTGCATCCCACAGTCCAAAAACAGGCACTGGGTTAATTGGTCCTCAAAATAAGTTTAGACTACTAGTTTCAATATAACTTTCAGTGTTGATGTAAACTTGTCTGAGCGCCGTAACATTACAGCAAGTAAAAAAAAAAATCCACATCCCCTTGGTTGAAAACGTTTGACTCTAATTTCACTGCTGATCCTAGAGCACGATGTACTATTTTAAAAAGTAAATGAGCAAGTATAATATTTTTGTCTGATTTGTTTAATTGGCTTTTTTTTTATCTACATTTAGGGCTAATGTTTAAGGTCATGTTTATGCAGAAATATATTTCAAAATGAAATAATAAAACATCCCCTAATTTTGTGAGCAGTGTATATACAAGTCTAAGGGATTCACAAAACCTCTAGCACCACCACAGAACCAAACTGGAAAAAACTAATCTAAACAACCCCCAGTGAACAAAATGTGTACATAAGACTTATGCAATGTTTAGTATAAAGTTAGTACAAATGGAAATTCTAAGCAGCTTTAATCATTTAAATCTTACGCAAATGTGACCTGCTTTAACAGTTTTTGCTTTGTTTTTTCTTTTCCAGAATGTAAACCTTGGGTTTATTGCTTTGGGTATGATCTGTCTGGAGTGCTCATCCCTGCAAGACCTCTTTGTCCTTCAGACGACTGCCTCACCCAGCCTGCACGCCATATTCTTTTCTACACTGGCAAAGAAGACAAGAACTTAAAGAGGGCAGAACAGGAGGGGTGTCAGGGTGTTGGGCAGGGGGCTGATGGTGCATGGGACGGGCAGCGCACATCTCCCAAGGTGAGTGGGAGCCCACCCTTGTCCATGTTGTCCCCTGCCCACACCAGTCCTCCTTCCCTCTGCAATGGTGACATGATGCCATGCGTTATGGAAGTTCTCAGTTTCATCTCGCGTTCATTTTCACTGTCTCACCATCTAAACCTTACAGTAGACTCGACCGATTGTTAGCTAATAAAGAACGGTGTGTATACTTATACAAGTGGCTGCAGGGTGACGATGCTGGTGTGTGGACGCATGAGGCGGCTCTACCGGCAGCTCACGCTGCAGACCAGCCTACTGCTGCTCTTCCTCTTCTGCATGGTCAGTGTTCTCATCTCAGCTTACTTTCTCTATGGGGTCAAGCGGGAGCTCGAGCCTGCAGGAGTCGGGGGTGTGGAAAGTATGGGCGAGGGCACCGCTGACTGGGGGGATCCACAAGCCACGCCTTCTCCTCCATCAGCCAGGGTACTTCCTGCAAGAACTGTCAAACCAGCGGACACGTCTCGAACTGACCCTGTTGTTCTGGTGTTTGTGGAAAGCCTCTACTCTCAGTTGGGCCAGGACATTGTGGCAATCCTGGAATCGGGCCGCTTCCGCTACCAGATTGAAATTGCCCCTGGGAAAGGCGATATGCCCACGCTTACTGACAAGAACCGGGGCCGTTTCACACTGGTCATCTATGAGAACATCCTCAAATATGTCAACCTGGATGCCTGGAACAGAGAACTGCTTGATAAGTACTGCGTAGAATATGGAGTGGGAATCATCGGCTTCTTCAAGGTGAGGATAACGATTTCTATACAGCTCAAGAAAAGTATCAAATGAAATATCCCCTAATTTTGGGAGCAGCATAGTTTTGAACAGTAGTCTTACTAACTGGGCATGAATTCAGCAGATATATTGAGCCTGTATCCATGAAGCATGTGTGCAATGTAAGCAGCACTGAGTCATGGTGACAATCATTTTATTTTACATTTAACGTAATGGTCATTTTAGTGTAATTTGCCATAATCAACAAGTTCACATCATGTGGACTTAACAGAAAATGTGGATTGTTGACCCATAGCAGAAATCGCTGCAGTAGTTTCTGAAGGCGCATTACTTTATATTGCTGCACATTGCTGATCCTTTTTTAGTAGGGTTCAGCTAAAAGAGTGTATGTAATACTTCCTAACCACCTAGAATAAAAGTACTAGACAATGTGGTCAGGATAATACTACAGGATAATATAAATATTTTTAATACGCAAAATACTTCCATACTGCTGATTTAGGAGAAGCAGGAGCGAGCTCCGGCTCTGCACTTGCCATACTCTGCAGGTTAGCTAACTAACGGCGTTGGCTACAGTGCTCTGCGTCGCTTTGCGTAGCGTGGGGCTTGCGTAGCTTAGAGGGAGGGATCGTCGATCCTCATTTTGACTTCAAGGCTCGAGATTGTGACATAATTTCGATCGATTTCGATTA
>JAUZSU010023151.1:0-10682 GCA_034780255.1 Parotocinclus maculicauda
GAAGTGGAAGAGAGAGGAGTGAGTGGGGGTTGGGAGGCTGACGCAGATGAGTCTGGGTAAGGGTGGTGAAGGTGGGTTAGTGGATGGTGGTGATGGTTGTGCTGGAGTGGGTGATGAAGGTGAGGGTGGTGCTGTTGGTGCAGGAGGATTGCGTGATGTGGCGGGATGTGGGTGGGGAGGGGTGAGGGAATGGGCCGACCCATGGGGCGGGTCTGGCCCTGGGCTGGATTGTGTTTAAGAGTTCCCTCTGGTGAACCTCCTGTTCTTGTTGGCTCTTGTTCATAAATCATCTGCTTGGTAAGAGAGCCCCTGTCTGAGCGATCACTCATGTCTACTGAGCTATCGCTGGGGGGCTCGATGGTCAGAACAGGAAGGTGGGCACCCCGGAGCCTGTGGTCACGGCACTCTGTGCATGGCGTGCTGCGTCGGCTGGTGCTGATGCCGCCACCCTCCACATCTCGACTGTCCTCTCGACCCCCTACTGTCCCACCAAGTCCCCAGTACTCTGTGTCAGTGCTGCTGGGTGCACGTTCCATGGACAGGGGAGATGAGGGCACACCATCATCCATGTAGAGGGTTACATCGCTGTAGGATGTGGCTGTGCTGTCCTCATGCATACCCCCAAGGGAAACTGTTGTTCGCTCGCGCTCACCCACTGGTACTACTCGTCGAGCAGGGACTTTGTTGCTCCATGCACACTCGCTGTAGTCCTCGCTATCACCTGCACCATCACCTTCTTGGGAGTTACCATGTCCAGAATGACACGTCAGAGTGTCATCCATGGAATCTGCAAGTGATGCAACCTGAGGCACAGACATGCGCAAAATGTAAGGTTGTAATGTAAGGTTAACCAATTATTTCAATACTTTTTAGAGGACAATGTTAAAATTAAACACAAAAATTATGTGTTGTTTACCCTTATACACAGAGTCCTTACCTGTTTGGCGAAGGCATCATCTGCACGTGAGTACTCTTCCCTATCAGAGGCACAGTGAGAAGGTGATTCTGTGTCCTGCTCTGTGTCAGCTGAGCTCTGTTGACCAGTCATAGCCAAAGCAGCAGGGTGACAAGGAGGGTAGAGCTGCTGCTGCTGCTGTACCTGAGAAGTATCGTTAATTCTGTCATTATGCAGGTAGTCTCTATTTTGTAATGAGGTTACGTTCTGACAAATCCATCGTAAGTTGAATGTATCGTAAACCACAGAGCTCAAATTATACTGTATATATCATAGTGTATAGGCTGATTTTAAGCATTTTAAGTTTTGCATATCTCATTTGATCTATTGAATCATTTATTAAAAGCTTAACAAGACAACATTTTTGGCACAACCATAGCTTTTCTGCAGACCATTTCCCAGTGCTCATCACTCCCACATGTCTCTCTTTAGGTCACACACTGCTCATTTACCATGGGAGAGTGCAGGACATGATTGTACTGTGTGTTGCTAGCCCAAAGAAAAAAAAAAAAAATGACAGAATCAGATTCTCACTGTAAAGTTGAAAAATAATCAAATGGACCATGGTAAAATGGGGACAAACTGTATATCTGTACCTACATAATACATAGTCATCAGTTTTAATGGGAACACTGAAAATGGAAAATAGAAAACCAATAACCTTTGACATTATAAGACCCACTGCTAGAATGTATATAACATAACATAACAACAACAACAATAATAATAATATAATAATAATAACATTTTATTTGATAAGCGCCTTTCAAGACACTCAAGGGCACTGTTAAAAATCAAAAATACAAAAAAATTAAAATTACAACAAATAACAGTATTATTAAATTTACTAAAATAAACACAACACAGATGCAAAAACACAGTCAGACTCAGGCATAAGCCAGCTGGAAAAGATATATTTTAAACTAGCTTTGAACATACCCATAGACGAACAAGCATGCAACTCAAGAGGGAGACTATTCCACAACTTTGGGCCAGCAACACTAAAGGATTTATCATGAACAGTACGCAGTTCGGAAAGAGGAACTTTAAGAAAGTCTAAGTCAGAAGAGCGAAGAGTGCACCCTGGAGAGTATAACTGAAGCAGACTACCCAAGTAAGCAAAGTCAATGCAAATATTTGAACACAGACACCATTAGCTTGTACTGTATACAATGTACTGGCAGCGAATGAAGATGTTTCAGGGTTGGACTGATGTGCTCCCAGAATCTGGTATCAAAACCCTTGCAGCTGAGTTTTGCACATACTGGAGCCTGTTCAACACCCGAGCCGGTGTTGCAGTAGTCAATTCCAGATGTTACAAATGCATGAACAATGGTTTCAGCAGCAGTAAAGGAAAGAAAGGGGTGGATCCTTGCAATGTTTTTTAATGGAAGAAATCTGTCTTACAGATATTCTTAATGCGTGGTTCAAAAGACAGAGTGGAGTCGAAAGTGACTCCCAAATTTCTGATCTGAGTTAAAGATGAGGCAATGATATCAGGAATAGAAACACATATTACTAACTGAACCTGAATAATGTTTTTTAAAATTAATAAGCCTGAGTTTTTATAAGAAACTGGAAATAATCCATATAGGCCAGTACCTGTGGTTGACGCTCATCAAATGAGTACTGCATGCGCATATTAGAGAGGATAATACGGCGGGTCATTCGGTTTTCTGAGGCAGAGCTGCGCAGTCGTTCAAAGTTCTTATTCATGCGGTACTGCCGGAAAGCTGTCTGGATGGTGCGTGCTGCTCGTCTGCTCAGAAAGGGGCCGCCATATTTCCGCTCCAACATCTCCACCTGACAGGGATTTAAAACAAACTTACTACAATATCAGCACTTTTATGTGTCAAATAGCAACATTTTTAAGTAGTCTGCTAGGCAAAACAATTCACTTATAAGTACAAAGCTTTAAACACTGATGTGCTGTATTGAAGCTTATTAAAACAAAATTAATGTCTTATTAAGGGGGTACTATATCCTGAAATTTGGGCAAATTCATTCTCTGGACATCAGTACATCACTTTGGGTTTGGAAGAGACACAGCCAATTAAGCGCCTATATGATGCCCTTTTCAGCCAGATGGTGCCACGGGGACTCAAATCCTGGTCACCAAGGTGGTGGACTAGCAAACTGTCGCTGCATCACCTGAGCAGGTAATAAAATTAACATAATCAAAAAACACAAACACCTTTTTATCCTGTAGATCCGTAGATAGCTCATAGCTGTCTGAAAGAGCTTTGCAGCGTTTGTTCTCCTCTTCTTCTTGTTTGCGTAGAGCCAGGCTGGCAGGCTGAAGACGAGTGCGCTGTGCCCAGGCCAGACTCGCTGGACTTGGAGGAGCCACAGGAGGCCCCTGGGAGCCCAGTGGCTCTCCAAATGCCTTCCCGTAGCGCTCTGCACTTCCAAGATATGGGCCCTGACTGCAGGAGCTGTCTGAGAAACTGCCTGTGTCCCCACAGTGGGGATCTCCCTCCACACTGAGAGCAAGAGAGAGAATAAGTAAAAGACAATGAAAGATAGAGAAAAGAGAAAAAAACAATTAAAGAGGAAACCTTGAATACCTGTTTCCATTTAATAGCTAAGAATGGGACGTGGACAATAATTCAGAAAATGTGTGTATGTATAAATGTGTTTGTATAAATATGCTCTTGTATGGAGCCCCAGACCAAGGAAGATTGACAGTCATCCTGTTTCCACCATTTTGTAAATATTGCGCCAACAGCTGTTGCCTTCTCATAAAACTGCTTGCCTATTGTCCTGTAGCCCATCTCAGCCTTGTGCAGGTCTACAATTTTGTCCTTGGACAGCTCTTTGGTTTTGGGCATGGAGGAGAGTTTGGAGTGTGATTAATTGAGTGTGTAGACAGATGTCTTTTAGACAAATAACAAGACTTTAAGAACAAGAAAAACAGCTCTGTAAGAGCCAGAATTCTTTCTGGTTGGTAGGTGATCAAATACTTATGTTATGCAATAAAATGCAAATTAATTATTTAAAAATCATACAATGTGATTTTCTGGATTTTTATTAGATTCCGTCTCTCACAGTTGAAATGTACCTACACTTCGTCAATATGTATACTATTTATGCATAGATGCCTCATGCATCTGCCTTGCCGCAACCTCCTAGTACCGTCACACGCCCTACTTTTTGAACCACTGGACAGCACAAACTGCACAGCAACAGATGAGGTACTGTCTCTGACTTTGCATCTGCAAAGAGGACCAAAAAGGTAAGATTGTCTAATAAAGTAGGCAGGAAGTAGACACAGTGTTTACTCCAGAAGCATGGCTGTGTCTAATCCACTCATTCCAGAGGAGCATACACTAACAGGCCACCACCATGTCAGTGCAATGCTGAGAATTGACCATTAAAAGAACAAGGTAATAAAGGCTATCGAATTATGCATGGCAATAGATGGGCTATAGTTTGTCAATTGTAGAACTATAAAATACACCTATATGGAAAGTGAAGCCGACAAAAAGGGCAATTAATGTAGAATAAAAATTTAAACAGTTTATTAAAAAAACTAGGGTGAACCAAGCAGAGTCAGGCAAAATTAGGATGATATAGAGCAGGCTGAGATCAGGGACAGGCAGGCAGGAAGTGGACAACAAGGTTTGTAGCTGAGGGTCAGACTTAAGCAGGCAGGTAAAAAAATCAGGGCATTAAGTTCAAGTCTGTATGAAAGTTGTGTAGTAGAGCAGTGAGGGCAGACACTGAAACACGAACTCAAATGACACCAAACAGGATTTTAACTAGAAAGATGATCAGGAGGGCAAATCAGAAGATCAGATGTGGGAATTAGAAAGGGAGAACCAGAGTAAGTGAGCGAAAAGAACTTGTGAGAAGTGCGCGAGCGCGGTGAATCGTTAGAAAACTGCTGAGACCACAGATGGGACTGAGAGACTTGATGCCCCAAATCAGAATGGGATCTAGGATGTCCGGAACATTCACAGAACACAGCTCCTCTTGACTGAAACTGACTGAAACTGAAGTCAATACTGTATTGGAGTCTTGGGACCTGCCAACAAAACTAGAGTGTTTGCTGGCTAGACACACAGCTGAAGTGTGGGCCGAGTTGGGAGAAATAGTCTTCCCGTTACAAAGTTTAATGCAATATGGGACCAGGGGCATTGATGTAGGGCCAGAGGATGAATAAATATGGGCTTAGAATTGTTGCGGGGAAGGGGAATCCAACTGTTTAATTAAAACAAAGCATAGTGAAGGCTCGCTGCGGGTGTTGACGTGATGTGATTTCTGCCCAGTGCTCTGAATGTCAAAGTGAAGAAATTCAATGAAGCGTGGGTAAACGGCGGGAGTAACGATCATCTAATTAGTGACGCGCATGAATAGATGAACCAGATTCCCACTGTCACTACCTGCTATCTAGCAAAACCACAGCCAAAGGAACAGGCTTGGCACATGCCACAATGAATGCATTATATACTTCGTACACATTGTAAAACAGCACTATCTACTATCATTGGGGAATACAGATCAGGTAATTTGAGACCATTCATCATCACAGATTGTTTCCAGGTCATCCAGGGTTATAGGTTAATGTTTACTGTTTACTCTCTTCTATAGCTTAGCACTTCAGACTTTCTATGGTTTTAGATGACTGGTTTTGAGTTCACTGATGATTGGACATATGTTTTGGATCAACTTGTTACTGGAAGTTTCTTAGCAGAGGCAGAGAGACTGTCCTGAAAATGTCCTCGTATTTCATTTGTGCACATGGTGCCATGTACATCAATGTGTATCTGTGATGTATTGGGGCTGAAAAAGGCAAAAAACAGCCTCAAAACATCACAGATCCTCCAATATTCTTTATAGTGGCCATCAAGTTTTTTTCAGAACATTTGTCAGGTGACAAGTCCGGCAAGTCTTCCAAAATCTGTTGGCATGGAGATGGGGGGGAATGCCATTGTTGTACTTCTTTAACAGCTCAGGGTCAGAACCAGTCACACAGCACGCATCTTAACACAGTTTATGAAATTCACACTTTTCACCCTTTACAATGAGCTCGTGCTGAGATGGACGTAGGGTGCATGGAAGGGTAATTAAATATATCATACATGTACAAAGTATACCATGCCAAGTCATCCCAAAGAAAATCTCTGATTAAGGGTGAAAACATTTTAGGTGCATTGGCAAGGCTGAAAGGCATTATGAGGTACTCTTATTTGCCCTTACTTTTCAACCTACTGTTCATCTGTTTGAGAGGCATAGGATCAGAGACAGCAGGCTGGAGATGTTTCAAGTGATGTGATTGAGGGCCAGATAAACAATGCCTGGGTGGAAATTAGAGTTGACATTGTTAACAAAGAATATTCCAGCAGCTGCAGAGGAGGTAGAAGGGCAAATACATCCACACAGAACTACTTATTCATGGCCTGGTCCTCACCATGACAGGGTGCACAGGAGAGCTGCATAAATATAATTTCCCTCAGAGCCAGAGTGGATGAGGACTGAAACATGCAGGGTAAATCAGGAAGCATGCAGGTGTATGGGAATGGTGAAAATTAGCTGTGAGATGGATCATTTACAGTGTGCAGACCAAAGTGATAAGCAGAAGCTCTATATAGATGCATCAGACAGTTCTGGATGATGCAGCCACTCTTTCTGCAGTAAAAGCACAAACTCAAATGCGGCAAATGGTAATACTGAAGAGCTGGTCTAGGCAAGGGCTGTGACGGTAAGCATATTACTGCAATACCCTTCCGCGATATTGAGCTCATCAACAACATCACCGCAGTGATTATTTATTTATGAAATGGATAGTTCCAGACTACAATGGAGGAAGAATGTTTTATGGTGCGTATTCTTTGAAATACGATTGTCCATTTAGAAAAGCAATAATAACAAGTGGGTGAGCATTAACATGATTAGACCACAGGTAATGAGTGGTTAACTCTCTACAGTTGGCTGGTGACAACATGCTGTCCTTTCCTGCTGAGAACTCAACATTCTAAAGTGACTCTGTGTATCGGAATAAATAATGCAGATATGGATTTTTTATTATTAGTTTAGATTCTGTTTTTTTAACTATTACTACAGACTTACCCGACTATATAAATTAGTTTAAATTTATCATCTAAGCCTCAAAAGGAGAATGGGCCCCTTTGTGAGTCCCAAGCTTTCTTCCCTATAATTTATAGGGAATTTTTCCTTGACACTGTCATCCAAGGCTCGCTCAATTTGGGATTCGATTTAGATATTAGAAGATCAACTAAAATTGTAAAGGGGGCTTGAGGCAATGCTTCACTGTGAAAAGCACTATACACATACTAAATACATACATCTGACTTGACGTTATGTTTTTATATTTATTTATTTATTATAATTATCTTTCCTCATTCAGATCGAATAAAAAGTTCTCCAACCCACTGTCTCTGGTCCCATGGCTCTTGAATCAAGCCAGGGTAGGAATATAAACAATAAATACTGTTTAGTTAACATCATTGACTCCTATGTTCAAGGGCTTGACAAAAAAACCTTTTTAAGAAAAGGAACAGAGGGAATTGTGGATTGGGGGATAATGTGTCGAATTATTATGAATTATTTCTAGGTTTATTATTTCTAGGTTTGAGTTCAAATTGGACAATCAAGCTCAATTCCCCCTTTTGTCAAAGGTTGACAATGAAATCAGTCGATTCCGGTTAATTGGACCATTGGTTTATGGGACCAGCTGCTTATTCGGACCAAATCCTAAAGTACCAAAACAATTGTATTATATATGTGTAATGTTATTCGCTTATTTGGACCAAAATTCCACTTAACCAAACCAAAGTACGTGAAAAGCAAATAATAAAAATAAGCCACAAGTCGCCACCTAGTGGATGCAAAGCAGAGTAGCGATTTATGGGAGGAGTTTTGGGATCCGTGGGAGAATTTATGCTTTTATCAAAGGTCAGGAAATCCGAAATTGTGCTGACAAGAGCAAAACCAGCAGGAGGTGAACACGCCCACCACTGCAGTCCCTCAAGAGAACACGTCAAATCACACTGGATAAGTTCTTCAAACGTTGACTGGTATTTAGTAAGAACTTGTTTTTTTACAGTATTATGCTTCGCATGCTGAGTACCTATACATTGTGTTGTAGATCGTTTCGAAAAACTTGGTTGCAAATTTATTTTTCAATGAACAAAGTTCGTAAGCAACAGTAGTTCTTGTTTGTACGTTCGCTATACGTGTATATCGCACAATAAAGGTTTAATAACCATTTAATATAAATAATAATTTAATATAATATATAAATAAATATAAATATTACATAGCACGTCCCGTCTTGTAACATAGGGCATGTTCGTTTAATCGGACCAGCTGGTTATTAGGACCGAAACGATCGCGTCCTGATGTGGTCTGATTAATCGACTGTATTACCAACAGAATGTGTATTCTGTTATTAGTGGCCTAGCAGCTGTAGAACTAGCACATATTGCTCACACTGCACTTAAAGTTCTGAGCCACAGACAAGCTTCTGGAGAAATGTAATGCATTACAGATTTACCTTCTTATGTTTGGCTACTTGTGTTGCATGTATACAATTATATATATGAAGCAGCTGTCTTGATGTAATATTTTGTGTTCTGTGCTCGGACATGGTTGGAGATCAAACTCTGCATGGTACATTTCACCTAATGTGAGTAACAAAGTGTTTGTTTTGTAGACCAAACAGCATGAGCCCTTGTGAATGTGCATCCTGAAATTAGAGTGATGACCTGGGTGATGCACACCTTATCAGAATTGTGTGACAGCATAGAGCACTGCAGCAAAACTCTTGGCAACTCAAGAGTCAGTGAAGGAAGAAGAAATGACAGGTGCGAGCTGGTTGGAGGTCACTGAGATTAACGGACCAAGATTGACCATGCTGCTGTTGATGAGTGATCAACTGATCCACTCTCCAGGGGTGGAGAGCTGTTGGTAATGCTTAAAACCAAAACTAGCAAGGAAATTAAGAAGGACCAAGTAGAGACAAGAAAAACCAGGGCAAATTTAAGAGTCCAGACAGGCAGATAATCAGAGTAACAAGTTCAAAGGCATACATGGGTACAGAATGAGCTGGGAATAAAGGGAATGAAAACACTAAGCACAGCACCTAATTCTTTGCAAATGAGCTCTAATAATTAGGGACTTGATTAGGAAGGCGATTAGTGTGGAAGATGTGGAACAGGTGCAGAAATCAGAATGAGGGCAAATCAGTGTAAATGAGCAAGAAGAACTGATGAGTGGTATTATAGGCGAGTCTGGAATTCTGGATGGAGGAGAGTGAGGTGTGACAGGCATAGTGTGATTGGTAGCAGTCATTGGCTTTTGGCTTGAACCTAACTTGGCTCATGAGATTTTAATCTTGTGGTTGGCTGTGATTTTTGTAAAATCAAAACAAAACAAAACAAAACAAAACAAACTGCTACACTTGTGTGTGACAACAGTTACACTAGTTGTGTGAAAATTAGCCCATGTGTTAGCAATAGTGGTTGTCAAATCATTTGCCAAATATTACTGCTGTGGTATTACAAAACAAACAAACAAATCACCATTGTAAACATTCTTTTTCATTCACATATAAAATGTGGCCAGACATAAATCAAGTGAAACATATTATACCTAAACTAACAACACAAACAATTGTACTTTTTTTCTAAACATGATAAGTCAATGAGTATAAAGAATTACTCATCCAGATAAAAGAGAGGGAATTGGGGGTGTGGTAGTGGCCCACGTGCTGACCTGAGCAAAATAACAAAATAAGTTTCAAACACTAACTGTGCAGGAGAAAGGTCTTGCAAACTACTTCCATATTCTGCCATTGAAATTCTACAATAATATCAGGTCAAATGTCCAAGAACTGGAGTTGACACTTACTAAACTGCACAATGCCAGTGCCAAGTGTATTAAAATACATGTAAAATATTCACTACCGCTCTGGTTGTTGTGCAATATGGTTGATACTGGCATTTTCATACATGTGGATACTTTCAAGTTCAGCACGCTTTTGTATCATTTAATTTGAGTATTTTCTTATATATTTTCCATGTTAATCAATTATTAAGGAATCTGACATCAAACTCACTTCATTTGTATACCCTAGTGAAAAAAGTAATTGAAAACAACGTAAATTCATGGTTACATTTCTTGCATACCTACCTGTGCCATTTTTCTGCATACATTTCTGTACCATTTGACCCGCCATCAGGAAAATTCAGCCATAGGTTTTAACAAAATGATTCATGACAATATTTTGAACGTACTTGTTTTGAATACATATTTCCTAAATACCATAAACAAGGCCCTTAGACTTTCATGACAAGAAAGTTTCAAATAAACAGGTTGTCTGATATTTTTTCATTAAAGGGACATTTTTCCAAATTCTAGCCTTCTTATATACTACAGATAGATAGCTGGAATATCCCCTTGAGTATACCTTTAATTTAACCAAAGCAGAAAAAATAGCACATTGGATCAGAAAGATTGCAGAGAAAAAGTCATCATCTTGTCAACGCAAGACTACAAACAGAAATATTACCATTTTAACAAAACATCGATCAAACAACCTCAGTGCTTATTCAGTTGGTATACATACATGTAAGCATCACAGGAATGACCAGAGAAACTAGAGGAGCTGAATAATGTATAGAATAGGAATGCAGAGACAGTAGGTGGATATTAAGACAGAAAAGAACACAGGGAGGGAGGAGAGGAGAAAAACAGAGCCATG
>JAUZSU010023162.1:0-10682 GCA_034780255.1 Parotocinclus maculicauda
CTCTCTCTCTCTCTCTCTCTCTCTCTCTCTCTCTCTCTCTCTCTCTCTCTCTCTCTCTCTCTCTCTCTCTGTATGTATATCTATATGTCTGTGTCTGGCTGTGTGTCTTTGTGCCTATGTGGGCATCAGTGTCTCTCTAGGTGTGTCTTGTCTGTCTGTGTGTATCCTTTGCTCTGTGTGTTTGGTTGTCTGTGTCAGTGTGTGTGGCTCTGACTGTCTCTGTGTGAAAGAAAAAAGATGCTTGAATAGGACATAAAAGAAATGAGAACCATAGCTGTTTTTAAAACCCAGGAAACCTCTCTAACTGTCTCTGTTCTTTCTGTATGCTCAGAATAAAGTACATTGATACACTCCCATTGCTCAGATCTTAGAGCAGACATGTTCATTAAAATAATAGCTGCACCAGCCTGAGATCAGACCCACTTTAAAATTGCATATGGCACCATCCTGAGAGCAAACAGATTCACAAGTGGTTCACATTACATAACTCTAGATGAGATGTACTCAAAACAGTTACTGCACTGACCCAAGAATAACCAGTTTCAAAAAGTCTGTCCTTTAGTCATGACCATGTAAGGGCAGTCATGAAATAACCTGCACACTAGCCTTTTATAACTCAGAAGAGGAGATATGAACATAGTATTGGTTTGAGGCTTTGTTTGTGTGGTTGTTGTGGTTGTTGTGCATAAGGGTGAAAGGAAGTACCATGGGCACAAAGCCAAGTTGAGTCAAGACTTGACAGCACTTATCAGATGTGTTTATTTACTGAGAAATCTCCTGCAGTAAAGTGCTAATGATTGAGCTTGCATAAGTGTATGTGTGTGTGACTGTGACAGAGAGACACACGCAATTAAGACTCTTATTTCTAGCTAATGATACATATATAATGAAAAGAAATACAGTTTCTTGTTAGAGACATGTTGACTATTCCTACACAAGACGTGCTAACATAAGACCTATCTACCATTTTCATACCACTCTGAATCGGTGTAAATGATCTGTACTGAAGTTGCTTCTTTTGCTTATCTCATGCTACAATACCCTGACGACTGTTAAAGACCTCTTGTTATAACTGTGCATGTCCAGGTCTGAGATAGTAGATTAGTTGGTAATATGGGAAGTGCTCTTGTTACTGGCTTGTTTCCTGCAATTGAAAAGTTGTTTTCTAAAGTGAAATGACCAGGCTATTTTTCAACAAGCCACTCTTCCTGCCCACACTGCAATGAAGTGGCTTGACAATATTGGTCGTCACATTAAATACAAACTATTGAGGCAATGCGCTTGTATTGTAGGCGGTACTTTGTTTATCCACCCTCTATTGCATAACTATATAGGTATTTTTAATCCGCCTAAACTTCCATTTGTTTGTAATGCTGTCTATTATTGCATTTTCTGGCTTCTGTCAAACAAAACTGTCAGGTCCAACATACTTACTTACTGCTTTCTTATACACAGGGTCGTAAAATCACATTATCTTCTATAATTATTGTGAATTAAAAATGTGGTGCCATTAGTGATGTTGTGTAGACCGTGGCGTTTAAGTTTTGTTTTTTAGAATTATCTCTTGACACAATTATGTATCTGTGTTTGCAGCCTTCTTGTGTAAATGCAATTTATGTTTACAGTATGGTAGCATAGAAAGACACTAGTGACTCGATGTCCATTTCTACTGCTGTTGTTAAATGAACAATAGAATTTCAAAATTCCTCCTGAACAAGACTGTGCTGTTAGTCTTAATATGGCCTTGCTACTGAAACTTCTCCACTGGATGCTGGAGAGAGATTGTAGGTGTGTATTTTGTAAGTGTAGGGCACACAAGAAGGTGTGTGTGTTTGTGCTGGGTGATTAGAGTGCAACTGTAGCAAGGTACCCTGCCTCTTATTAGATGGAATGATGGTCATATTATCTGTGTGTGTGTGTGTGTGTGTGTGTCCTGACTCTGCTGTATCTGATTAGTGCTCCTCTGTGGTTTGTATCCACCCACAGCCAGGATGATTACTACCATGTAGGTAATTGCAGCATGGGTAATATCATCTCTGTCTCTCTCCCCGCCTTTGTCTCTCTCTCGCTTCACCAGTCTCGCTCCCTCTTTACGTACATGTGGTCACATCCACAGACACACTTGTAAATGACCACCAGAAATAATATCCCTCCTCACTTACTCATTCCACTTCCTGTCTTCACACTGCATACAGAGATGCTGAGAACTACCACAGGCTTTTGCTAAATACGCACCTTTAAGATAGGAAGTATTTTAACAAGGTTAGCAGTAATCATCAAAGCCTCTTTAGAGGGTCTGACAAGAATGAATTTGCATTAGCATCTGTTAATTGTATTGTTGCTTCTTAGATATAGCTTTCATCCAAGCCCAAGGTCTGTACATTATTCAAATCACTGACCTGTATCGCAAGTGCCAAGTGATTCATTGTTAGAATGTTAGATTAGGGCACCCCCTGATTTGCACTAAGCTCCATGCAGAGCCAGCTCCATCTAGATGAATCCTAAGACTCCAAAGCTTTTGACAAGATGAACCCTGTTCATTGGGATACTCACTCATAAGCCAGCAGACTTATACTTTGCACATCTGAGGTCTGGTACCTTGTGCCCACACACGGGCGACTTAGAGATCACAGAAATGGAACCTCAAGTCTCCTGTCCCCAGAATCCACAGAGATGAACTTCTGACAATAGGAGGCAGGATATGAAGCAGGGTGTCTCAAAGAAGTGAGAAAGACTGGTTTGTCTACCAGATCTGTTTGTGATAGAGCTGTGTCTCAGTCCTGTGTACAAGTCCAGAAAATGTGGTCAGCTGTCAGGTCCTGGCATCAGTGTACATGTTCCGAGGAGGTTATTCAACCCTTTACGGTTTGGATGCACTTTGTACTGTTTATAGGTGTATTTCTGTACTGTCAGAATGACCCTAAATCTCAGTGCTTCTCAGGATAGGGACCAATTGATCTTTTGGTGCCGTATCAACAAAAAAAAGATAAGAATAGTAATAATTGTAATTAGACAAACACAAAAAGATTAAATTGTGACTTGGGGGAACTTGTACTATAACTAAATGCTGTTCATTCTGAAGGTAAACAGTTGTCTTAATGCGAGCACTTACTCTTTCGGACTGGTAACTGAGCAGTTCCATACTTGTATTTAATCGTAATTAGATACATCTTACATATAACTGTTTTACTATTGTTGCTGTTTGACACTAAAGTTCTTGATCTTAGGTGAAAACCACTGTCTTTATGGTTACACTTTGGCACGCAGACTGGTGCAGTTTTAATGGTTTAAATGGTGTCTGTTCATTTTATTCATGTTTTGGATTGTTTCCTCCCTGTGGCTATGTCAGTATTGTTTTTCTGCCTGCCTGACTGCTTCTCAATGTATCAGAAGCACCATGGGATAATTAACTCAAGGGAAGTGCTCTGCTTCATGCCAATCAAAACACAGTGCAGAGTAAATAAACAAAAGACTGAGTCTGGTTCTGATGATAGGCTAATGCTGTAGAGATTAACACTCCCTCCTGTGTTTTGCAACTCATAACTACTGTCTCATGGTGTGTAGACGTGTGGTGGTGCTTTTTATGCATTAAAGGGTTGAACGCTTTTATAAGTTAATACAGTAATAATTTTTGTAGTTCTAGTAATACTGACTAAGTAACAGCTGTAAGTGGTAACATTGCACTTTGGTTGTGCTATTTTGTTGTAAAAGCATGGGTATTAATCATTTAGACTTGAAACATAGCGGCAAGGATTAATTTCCATTTAACCATAAGATCACCAGTGGTAGGAGATGAGGACTTTCACATGCAGGTGGTGTTCCCATTAACAAGTTATGAATGGGACTGAGGCTTTATGTCATGCAGTCAGATTTAATGGAGTGAGACCATTTTGGTGTGGAAAAAGCCATGCTGTTATCACAAATATCCTGATGAGAACTCTTTCATCAGATTTTGAGACGGGAACTAATAATAATAATAATAATCTGGAATGTTATATTTTTTTCTTCATGCTTTACACTTGACACTGTGGTTTTGATTTGCATCATTAGTTGAAAGCTTAATTTATGATGCAAGTAAAGTGTTTGTCTTTTTAAATATGTATTTCTGCATAAACCTAATCAGAGATCAAACCAAAGCATCATCAGATTTTCACTCCATTTTCAGTCCAAGAAATAGACAGAGAGAACCTAGTTATGTAATGGATTATCCCCCACAATAAATATCTGCAAAAATATCTTGTCTCATTCATTAAATTAAGTGTATCTAATTTAAGGAAAATCTGATCATGTTTTAGTTCATATTTATGCAGAAATATAGAAAACTACTACCACTGTGTAGTCACTTCTGAGCACGTGTGGCCTACTGCTTCACCAACAAGCGGTTGCTGCTGCTAGTGATGTCAGTTCATAGAACAGTGGTATTGCAGTGCAAAAATTTGCTAATGCCCCTATTTGAAAAGGTTGCATCCCATGATGGTCCCACATTGACGTCACTGCCCATAATACTGTAAACAATGTAAAAAACAAAAAACCAAAAACATTGTTTACAAAATTGCTTTGCTTGGTTTTAGGTCATTAATATACTGCTCACAAAATTGGGGGATATTTCTTCTAATAAAATATACCTTAATTTTGGTCAGCAGTGTAGAAAAGTGCATTAGAAATAGGTGTCCTATGAGAAATACATGTTGTTTAAATGATGTAACACATTTCAGCTTGTATAACACCATGTCACCTGTTTTAGGGTTCTGGTAAGTAATGTGAAGGTCCTTAATTATCTGAATATCTGGAAAGACTGTAGTCAGATGCTGGTTCAGAAATTTGGTGTTTAATTTTGTATGGCTTTTTTTAAATGAAATGTCTGATTTAAAAATTTTGAAAAAACTGCACACACCCACCAGGTCTGTACCTACACTTATCAGGAGACGTCAATGGCTGATAAAACTGCTTCCTTCCTGGAAACGAGAAACTCCAGAGCTTGTTTCTTACATGCAGCAGCCCCTTTGTAAAGTGCAAGTTTAGTTAAGCTGTTTTTTCGGTTCTTTCCCGCCTCTGTTTGGGAGGAGTTACACACACACACACACACACACACACACACACACGTGTGCTTTCTCTTGCCCGTACATACACTTACTCACCAGGCGCTCTAACTCATACTCAAGACTACGACAGGGGATGAAACTACATAGTGTATATATTGTTGTGTGGCAAGCAAAATTCAAGCCTTTAAAGATTTAGGAATCCTACCTGTCCTCTCCTTTCGGAAAGCTTGCTGTCACTTCTCTGGAACTGTCAGTGTGTGGATGAGATGGGAGCATGACGTGGGACTGTGGATTGAAATATCTCTTCTCTCTTCCCCCGGCTCTGCAGCAGGGTGGCGTGTGCGCACTGAGGTCTCCGGATGAGTTCTCACACTTGGAGATGGTGCAGAGGCTGGCCAAGGATGGCTGTCGCTTCCTTCAGAACCAGAACTACAGACTGCCTGAACGTCCAGCACAGGTCAGTCTACTCACTCTACAGAACAATCTAGATTCCAATGTTTTCTTCAGAAACGAAATACAGGGTGTCCATAAATCAAAGCCCACTTTTTACACTGTTAACACGTGCATTGATGTGTGTCGTGTTTCTCATCGGTTCACGTTGACTTGATGCAACGTGGATAAATCCTGGACTCTTTGTGTGTTATATTAATCTGAAAACAGCCTCTCATGTATGATGGTTGATGAGTAAAATGTAATAAAGTGGCTAACTTTATAGACACCCTGTACAGGCAAAGATTGGTGGACATCCAAAAATTACATTACAAAAACATCTGTGATGAAGTCTGTGTTTGCTGATACAGAACAGCCTTCGCTCTTCTGAGAAGGCTAAACTCCATTCCGCTATATTTTGGATCATGAGGTTGGCCAAGTTCTCCAACAAAGTTGACAAACGTTCCTTTACAGAGGAGAAAGGCAAAACGTTCACAACCTGGTTTGTTGGGGAACTGGACACCTATGCTGTTTTGTATGTGTAATAATGTGTATGGATATACATTATTAAGCAATAATTAAAATTGTGCCTGGCAACCAAGACACTGTATTGTGTGGGGAAATGGTTTGCTTTCAAAGAAATAGGTTTGTCAAATAGAACTTAACAGTTGTTTTTAGGAATTTGGAGACACCAGTCTTTAATGGAGGCCATATACAGTACATGTATGCATTATCCATACTTTATTATAGGGATTTGTACATAAATTTACCAATGATTCATCTGGGCACTATCAAGTTACCGCTCAACTCACTAAACAATGGGAATAACTGTACTTGTGATGCTCTGTGATGGATTGGCCAAGTTTTGCAATTACCTTTTCTGATGCTGAACAGGATAAAACACTAATAAAATTAATAAAGATGAATTTCATAATATGTATGCATGCTAAGCGCGAAAAATCTAATTTCAGATATTTAAGCTCAAGTTTACCCTTTGTTACCTCAGGTTAAAGTAGTGAATACACATTGCCTGAGTTTGTAGTTAAATGGATGTTTTATACAAAATCTAAATAGCGATTTGGAAACCATTTGGAATTCTGAAAGGGCATTCGAACTCAAGAATGTTGGAAACCAATTTCCCCATAATAAGTAATTTAGGGCTGCAACAACGAAACGATAAAATCGATAAAAATCGATTATTAAACGTGTTGGCAACGAATTTCATAATCGATTCGTTGTGTCACACGATGTATGTCTTTCTTGCCTTTACATATCTGCTTACGTCACCTACGGCGCTTCATCAACGCTGGAAAAAATAAATAAGAACGACACGGAAATTTCTAAATAACTTTTACATTAAGAAGTTAAAACATTCTACAAAACAAACATGACCGACACAGAGAAGAAGGTTTGGCTTAAATCTTCAAATTAAAATTAAACTTTTAAACTTTTAAACTCTAAAAAGTGTAACATGCACGGTTTGCAAAAGTGATTTAACTTGGCACGGTGGCAAACGGTGATGATACAGAACCTTAAACGGAAACATGTTGAAGTAACTGATGAGGATGAAGGGAGCTCAGCAGCAGGGTAAGAGTCACTACAGTATCCCGAGTTTGTTCTGTTTTGAAGTGAGGAAACGTAACGGTGCACTCACACTGTGACCTGGCATAGCACGGTTTATGCTGTTAACTGGATAATGGCAGTGATGGAGTACGTGTGTTACTTTTAATTCAAGTGTAATTAGCTTCAGCAGTGTTTATGTGCTTTATAAATAAATATAACTTGTACACAGTTGTTGTAAGTAATGATTAAGCTTAAGTTTACATTTTCTGACAAAGTATGAATGAAGACATGTAGAAGACCTGTATAGGCAGGATGAATTGTATTTAGACAGGGATTAAGGTAACATATTCGAGCTACTCAAATTTGTGTCATTAGTTATTTACACACTGTTACATATTGTGCCAATGTGTACGTATCTCTTAGCTTTTGCACTTTTGTTTTAAATATCCGATTCATCGATTAATCGAAAAAATAATCGACCGATTCATCGATTATTAAAATAATTGTTAGTTGCAGCCCTAAAGTAATCTAAATAAAATTAATCCAGTCCTGACCCACAAATGATTTTTTTTTATTGGCATATCGTATTGGTGCACTATGGTTTTTAAGATTGCACCATTTGTGCATTATTTAGGGTCAAAGTTTCCATTTTTGGGCAAATAATTTTGAGCAAACAATGTTCATTGTCCGAATTGCTTGAGTGAAGTGGCGTTCAAATTCCGAGGTTAAATCGTAATTAAATTTAGATCTATTTTAAAAGGCTTATTCATTGCTGTAGTCCATAATATTGTCAGGAATTTTAAACAGATAATCGATTAGCAAACAGTGGTGTGTAAAAGTTTGTTTAATTTTCTGTTTTTCTACACTGGTATGATCAAAAGCATTATCAGATTTTCATACAGATTTCATAACTCTTGATCAATTCTGTGCATAGATTTAAAGGGATTTTAGTCTATTCATTCATACAGAAAGGCTTCAACTATGGAATGCTAATGAGAATCACATTTAATTAATTTCCACTTAATTAAGGTCAGGTTTGACTATTCAAAAACATTAACATTTTCCTTGTATAACTATTCTTTGGTTAAACAAATGATGTGCTTATAGTTATTGTCTTGCTGCATGATCAACATGCTTCATAGATAAGCATACAGAATGCAGTTTCTCCAGACATAATACTTCTCATTTAAACCAATAAGTTATGTTTTGCAACTTTAGGAAACTGCAGGGCAATAACTTTCTTTTTGGAACAAACGCACACCAGTGTTGCTTAGATGGTGGACCTATGAACGTACGAGGGCTTTAGTTACTTAGAAGATACACTGGGTTCCTTTATGAACTTATATACTATTACACACTTGTACTTGGAGTGATATCGTTTTTTTTTCCCCACTAAGTAAATAACCAAGTATAATATTTTTTTGGTTCTCTTGAACAAAGTTTAGTACTCCAATGTGTGAACATTCTAATTATGTTCATTTAGAATTAAAGTAAATGCTACAGTATTCTACAGTATTTATGTACTATGTAAAGACCAGTTGTATGTGACCAGAGTAATCTGGGAGTAAATTTGGGTGCTTTGCTTTGCAGATGTGTATTTATGTAGAATCCTCTGAGAGATGCCAATGCTGTTAAAAATATTTTTCCATCCTTTGCAGTTTGCCTGTCTGGATGCTTGTGTTTAAAAGCATAGGTCAGCAGTAACTTTGTTCAGGAGCATTATTTCAGAGGTGCTGCTAGAATTAAATCTATAGAGAGCAATATTTTTTGTGTTTGAGCATGCAGTACAAAAGAGTCCTCTCTCGCTCTCGCTCTCTCTCTCTCTCTCTCTCTCTCTCTCTCTATTGTGTTTAAAAACATGTTGTAGCCTGTGGCAAGGTGACACACTACTAAATAAACAAAAGAGAGAATCTCTGAAGTAACTGGGCTTACTATCACAGAGATTCTAAGCTCTCTTAAGTGTGACTGGTGATGATTAGTCAATTATTTCATGAACAGTTCTTACAGCAGTAGAAATTGAACAGTGAAAGCTTTGATAGTTGTGTAGTGTTGGATACTTAAGAATAGTTATCTATCTATTTTGCATTCTTTATTCTTTTACAATACCAAATGCGACCCACCCATAGCATATGTATAATTTCAGTTGATTGTGCATGTGGACAAATAGGTGTGTTCATTGCTAGCCATACCCTGAGATTTGTGCAGAACTTGTGTAGAGCAGTATTGTCAAAAAGATGATCATATACTGTAGATGTGGGACTGTTTCCACAGTGCTTCAGGCACTGGACTATGGGCCCAAATGTACAGGACTTAAAGCCCAGCATTGACAGGTTACTACTTTTGAAACACTAATTGGAACACTTTTGTAAGTCGCTCTGGATAAGGGCATCTAAATACTGTAAATGTGTATAAATATGCAACACTCTTATTACTGAAACTCAGTTCATTAGATCAGCTTGTGAATTGCTGAAATAGATGTTCATAAAACTATAACTGAATAGCAAAACCAACTCAATTACCAGTTAAAGTGTGACTATAAGTGTAATGCAAGTTTGCACAAAACTAATTCACGCCTTTCCTTGACATTTGTGATCATGACCTTACTGAACGTTTTGTATCATTAAATACATGTACATTTTGCTCAATTTAATCAACATCAAAAAGATAGTGTTGCAGTGATTAAATGATGTGTGATGGTAAGAAAAAAACTTTACAGTTCATGTTTTTATTTTACACTGTTACCTTCGGCTGCCCATTTGAGGTCTAGACTTGAAAGCTGCTTTATGACAGTGTCCATTGGTAAATGTAAACAATAGTCTGTGCATGTGTGTTTAAACTAGGACATCATATCAAACTATGTATTGTCAGTTTACTCAATCTGATATTTTGCTATGAACTATACATTTGAATTGATAATGATCAGTATGAAACAACAAAATGCCATGGGGGTTTATAAGTTACCGCTAAGTATGTGCTAAATACATTCTAATTTCCTGATAATGTTTTCACACCCATTCATGGATTTCAGACCTATTTAGTGGTCACATTTGGCACATTTGCTCAACCACATGGAGTTTGAGACACAGCCAGACTTACAATGATTATGGCTGGGTCGCTCCCTTCCTGCCATTGACTCCTGGCGTCATCAGTGGTCAGGGAAACGTCACTGACCCAGCCAGAGAACATAGCTAATTATTGTTTTACTTGTGCTTATGCTTTTCTATTCCCAAGGGGTTAGGTATAGGAGTGTGTATGAAAAGTGAAAAGAGGAAACATGCCATACAAGCACATGGCACATCCAGACTGCACAAGCACTATATGTGTGCAATTGCATATCAAAGTTAAAGATACTATTATTTAAATAGATGCTGTCTCCTGCTTTGATGCTAGATTATTAGGATTAATTATTTAAAAATATGAAGGGTTGGATTTACTTGAGTTGTAAATTCAGGAAAGTTCCAAGGATTCTTTATTGGCAGGGATAAAGAATAAAGAAGCAACGTTTCCTCAGCCACTTAACTTGGGCTCACTAAATTGTGAAGTATTTATTAAAAACTAATATTATTTTCTAAAATAAATTTTTGAGGTTGCACTTCTATTTACCATACATTTATTTCTGTTTTAGCTAGTACAAATGTTACTATATAA
>JAUZSU010023173.1:0-22316 GCA_034780255.1 Parotocinclus maculicauda
CAATAAAGGTTTAATAAACATTTAATATGTTACATAGCACGTCCCGTCTTGTAACATAGGGCATGTTCCTTTAATCGTACCAGCCGGTTATTAGGACAGAAATTTTCATGCTTAGCCATCTCTAGAGTTTATAGATTACAGATTTATTCTTATGGTAGGGTCATACTCGGTATAACCAACATAAAAGCAATGATCTATCTTGCTCCTGGTGACGTAATGGTGTGGGAGATATTTTCTTGGCAAACTTAGGACATGATATAAATGCCACAGACTACCTTAGTACTGTTGTGGACCAGTAACTGTTGTTATCCATCCCTTTATAACTTCAACGCACTGTGTCAATGACAGTGAATTCACTGTTCTCAAATGCATCCACAGTCACAAGTCCTCAGTCCAACAGAGCACCTTTGGGATGTGGTGGAACAAGAAATTTGCAATACGGATGTAAAGCCGACAAGTCTGCAGCAGCTACATTTGGCTATTATGTCAATATGGACCAAAATCTCAGAGAAATGTTTCCAGCACCTTGTGGAATCTGTGATAAAAAGCATTAATCGAGATCTGAAGGCAAAATGTGGTCCAACCCAGTCCTAGCATGGTGTACCTAATAAAGTAGCTGGTGAGTTTATTAATCACTGAAAATTAAAGAAATGTGAACAGAGCTCATTTGGACTCTATATTGAGCTGCATTTAATAATTATAAAATAGTTTTACAGCTATCGAGCACAGACTGTTCTCTTCCTATTCAATATAATACAAAGATGCAGGCAACCACACAAATAAGCACCTAGTAATTTCCCTAAAACAGATAAAGTGCTCTCAAATATTGTGGTTATCCCCCTTTAAGTGAACAGAAGCCATTTCAAGCTGTACAGCATTTTTGAGTAATAAAAGTGTCTATAAAACTAAAGTCCCCATCCACCATGAAACTGCTCCCCAGTCCCACCACCCCTCCAATTGAAATACCGCTGATTTAAAGGATCTTTTCACTGTGGTTTTATCAAACTGAGCTGTTCTGTTAGTTCAGTGATATACTGATACTGTGTACAACATTTCACAGAGAATTTCCCACAGCTCTGGTAAAGGCGAGAGCTGACGTGTGGCTATTTACGTAATGTCATGTTGTAAAAATTAAAATAAATAAAATTGCTGCGCATTTGGGCCACCAAAGGCTTTCTTACTGCTGAGAACTCGGAGCAGGGGAATCTCCGCACAGAGTCATAGTGAAACTGAGGGCACAATGAGCGTGTCGAGATTAAAGAGTCGACAAAACGATCTGCTCCTCTTGACTTTAATCACCATTAACGCAACGCTTGAAGGTAACCCGCTGGATTTTCCAAGGGCATACAAACATCATGCGTTCACACATAAAGCACGCGCACCTCCTGTTATGTTAAGTCTCGTAAACCTCTCGTAGCAAGGGGTTATATACAAATAATATCACAGTACAGCTCTGATCACCTCTTACGCGCAAACCTCACGTACGTCATCAGTGCTTAACTGCCTGACATAAAGATGAACAATGTGGTCAGACAGTACAATACATCCATTCAGGCTGTAAGTGTTAGTCCTGTAAGTGCTATCTGTTAGACCTGTAATAATCTCTTTCATCACCCTGTTAAGGCAGCTGCAGGAGTCAGGTGGGATGCTGTGGTTTTGTTTAGAAAGAGCAAACTCTCGTACCCAGACAATGATTTAACAGGCATGTCAAGCTGAAAACACAGCACCTGAAAATCGGCCATGTGGCGCATTGACAAGAGGTGTACTGTCTTTTACAGATTTTAAGAGAGCAGCGAGCTGTAACAAACTCTCTTAATAGCAACCAAACAGGCTTTACCTCAGATTTACAACCAAAACCTGTTAAAATTGCAGGTCAGAACCTATAATTAGATATTTCCTAACCTCATATATTCACAGAGCTTTCTAGCAGCAAATAGACTGTAAAAAAGGGGCAAACCTGGCAACCGCAACAAGGTTCTGGGTCTACCGGGTGTGCAATGATAAAAAAAAAAAAAAGGCTTATGGTTTACGGCTCCCCGTTCGAGCTTGTGTTCTACTGATTTTCTGTTTTTCGAACCGTTCCGCGGTTGAGGAGCATTTCTGCAACGGTCAGAGAAAAAGCCTTGCACGGCATCTCGTCCTCCAGACTCGTGACAGTCTGACATCTAGCTCAGGCTCGGGGCATGGCGCCCAAAACGAGGCTGCAGAGATCGCTTTCAGCCCACCCAACCCAACCGGAGCCTTTTTATTTAGTTAGCTGGCAGTCGTTGGAAATTCCATCTTCGAAAATACATATTAATGATGCCGAGTGCTGGAACTGTGATTTCTATTAGCGTCGCTAACAGGCCAGCGGAGGTCTCGTTTGCAGTGCAGAAGGGGAATTCGCAGCAGCCTCAGCGTCTGCGCTCGAATCCAAATCGGGCCGTGAGCGATAGAGGCTGGAGCCACTGAACTTAAATAACTCTTGTTGAGCAGTCCGGCCGCGACAGGAGAAATGTTATGACTGGGGCTCCTTGATGGAGCAGCGTGCTAGGGGGATCTTGGGGGATTTTGTGCTTGAATACTATGTTTAGCCGTTGATTAAATCAAAACTTTTACTCACCTGCTGATAGCCAGAATATACCCACAAATGAAGCAGGGTTATATGATTGGGACACTGGTAAATATTTGATTTGGCAAGTGTGTGCGCTTTCATTTCGTGCCAGCATGCTCTGGATCTAGAGGATCTCAATTTGTACCATTGCTACTCGAGAGACCTAAACGCTGACTATAAAAAGAAACTTCATGGAACTAAATTCATTGTCCGCCAAGACCAAACTGAGTTAGTCCATGAGTCTTTCCTATGATATTTTCATTGTACACAGAACATTATCAAACACCTTTATGGTTGCTTGAGAATTACTTAGACACTTAATTGAGGGGCTCAAGCCCAGTGAAAAACTGAAGACAGATCTGGATGGTGTTAGTTTTAGCTCATGGTGTTAGTCACTGGGGCTTCTTTTAACAGCTCTTACCAAAACACTGGTAGATGGACAAAAACCGAATAAGACACCTGATGCTACTTAGAGCTGGGAGAAGACCACAGAATAATATCCAAAAGCACCAGAGTTATCCTGGATGGAAGTAGAAAGTGAGAGAACTACTGAAAATGATGGTGCAGGGTTTTTCTCACATTTTCTTTGGTAGATTTCAGAGAACATTTATTGTACATTTAGTCATTTAGCAGACACACTTCTCCAGAGAGACTTACAATGATATAATCTTACAATCCAAGCAATGGTGGATTAAGGGTATTGCTCAAGGCCTCAACAGTGGCAGCTTGGCCAACAAGGGACTTAAACCCTTGACCTTCTGGTTTTTAGTATAGTATCTTAACCATTAAGCTACCACACTTCCACAAAAAGGTTTACATTTAGTTACTTAGCAGACACACTTCTCGAGAGCTACCTGCAACCGATACATTCATACAAAAGCTATTGTGGATTAAGGTTATTGCTCAAGGACCTGACTGTTTAAAATTGGGTTCCCTGGTGCATTCTGGACCATAGCTCTTAACCAGTATTTAACCTGTTTAACGCTCTCTGAAACAACAGCCATGCTAATGTAGCCCAATAAAACATTACTACAAGGCATTCCGATGATTTGCAAGCAATTCTGTTAAGCATGTTGAAAGTACGAGTGAGAAGAAACGCATGTTCGAAACGTTTTTGCGGAACCTGAAAAACAAATTTTCCCTGGAGTCCCGGAATAGCAACCTCTGGAGACTGCTGTCATCATGGCAAAACAATGTGGATCCCACACAACATGACAAAGAGACTTTTTAAGCATTTCCATCTGAACAGGGCCAAGAAAATAACAGATTGTCAAGAAATCTTAGAAGGGTCCTTCCAAAGATTGATGGTCTGCCTGAGGAAATACTATCCACATAACACAGACAGAAAAAGAGCCCATCAGAGTCTGATCAAGAGTACAAGTGAGCAGCTAAATTATAACCCTGTCTGACCTGATGCATGGCCGCCAGGATTGCCAGTTCAGAAAACTGGACATGTCCCAAAGGTTTGGACCATAGGCTGTGGGTTTGGAAATGTCAGGAAATAATGTTCATGCTATTTACACAAGTGTTGCGATATATTTACGTCACCAGGAAACTTTGAAGTAAATGGAGGATTAGCAGGACGCCTTGAAAAACATTTACAGTAAACATTTTCTTTAGTGAACATGCACAGCATCTATACATGAATGCATAGAGCCATCCCACAAAGACAGTCAAATTAAAATCCAGTTGTTTGTCCATTAAAGGGAAATTACATCTTTCCTTTATCTTAGTCTTTTTCATCCAGAGCCGACACTGTAGCAGAAGGGGCACATGATAAAGAGGCTCAGTGCACTGTGGGTAAGCCATAAAACTGCTTCCATGGGGCTTCATGAGCACAGCAAAGTGGGAGGCCCAGAAGGATACAGTTCCTTATCCCCAAAAGATTGTCCTGATAGCTAAAACACACCCATTAAAACACTCAGTAGGAACAAAGTTTGGGGGAAACCGCAGGCTTTCTGGGCCACAGCCAGAATGACTCGGGCTTGCTTTTAATTGAAACAGGGCACATAAAGTCGCATGGCAAGATCCCTCTTTTTTCTGAACACGTCCACGGTTCCTGCTTCGCTCCGTTAATTACATCTTTCAGCCTCAGGCCTTTATTTCAATTGGCAGAGCGAGGACAAGCGGATGTTACAGAACGCTGCCTAACTTTTTCCTCTAAAATAGTGCTGAGCCAAGTGAGAGGACTGCACGAGGTATAGCTCATGTGTCTCGATGAGTCTTTGCTGTGGTTTAAACATGTTGGACCGCTACAATTTGTTCCACCATCCTTTAGAAAGTTCCTCTGAACATATAATTTTAATCATTAGAATAATATTTTATCTCGCTGTAATAATGCATTTAAAATAATTAATTGTTTAGTAGGGACTGGATGGTGCGGCCGTCCAATCCGCTAGCCTGGTGAGTAGTGTCGCATGCACACATGATCAGCTGTGTCTAAGAGAGAGAAGGTCACTCAGGGATCGCTCCCTGGGGCTGTACCACGAGTCCTGAAAACCATTCAATGGGCACACTCGCTTGTTCTCCGGGAAGCCCCTGCAACCACGGAAAGTAACATGGAAATGATAATAGTTGAGTATCTCCTCATACACTGGAAAATATAAAACAAGTCTATCAGGTGGAACAGTGGTCTAATAAGCCAGCTAGCTACTGTAGGGACCTGGTTCCCAGTGATTCTGTCCAGATGGGTCAAGCATCACATGCATGCATGACTGGTTGTGTGTGCGAGGGAGAGCAAGCAACAGCTATACCTGTGATTATCTAGTGTCCAGTCTGGTGTCCAGTTCCCGAAATTGGTATTGGACAGTCCCAACCCTATCCCCAACACCCATCTATCTTCGACCAGGACAAGCAGGGATAAATAGCTCTGTGTTTTTTATTTTTTTATTTAAATTAAGTATAATTTGTTATACAAGTTCTCTTTATCTGTTTATCTCCAGATGTTGTGGCCCCAGAGAGCCGCTCAACAAGCAATCAATGCTACAGATTCACAAACAGAGGTGGGAGTTCATTTCTACTTAAAATAGGCCAAATACAATAACTACCACTACTTTGACAATTGCCAGCTGATTTAGTTGAGCAATGTAGCAGACTAGCTTAGTAGGCCAGGTTTAAACGTCTTTCCTGAATATTTTTCTTTTTTGCAGAGACTCAAAATCCTGTTTTTTAAATGGAATGTTTAATTTTGTTATTAAAGTCCAAACACAATAAAAACACACTATACGGGCTAATCAGTAACAGCTATCCATGAAGAATTAACCATTTATAAACCTTTGTAAGTAAGAGGTACACGATCTGAAAATCTCTTCTAGTGACTCCATAATGAGACTGGACAGGTCCAGGCTAAACTTTCTCATCTGCTTCCTGAGTTTCACTTAGTGGCTCATTTGCATGTCTGGTTGTGTGCATGAGGAAAGTCGATGGATCTAACATAGCACTGGAAAAATCTGTTGAAATGTTCAGTCTAAGGACAAAGAGAACCAGAAAGACCTTGTGACGACGCTTTGAGGTCTGGCTACTTGTCTTCGGTGGAACCTGAACATGTTAACTACGTTTTCGGTGCAGACAGACTATCGAGTGTTCCTGTGGTCAGAGGGGGCATTTAACATGTATAAACACCTTGTTCGAGGGAGATCCGATTCCCAAACGACAAACCCCGAGTCTAATCACACAGGTACCAACAGAACTCTCCCTCTCTGACCACAAGAAATCTCACTCTCAGCCCTGCACTTTGTGGGCACGTTGGTGTTCCTCCCACTCACCTCCATCCTCTCCTGCTTGACTTCGTCCACCTCCTCGTCCTCCAGAAGAGCCAGGAATTCCCCTGTCTGGTCGATGGAACCCAGGAAGTCCAGAGCCAGCCTTTGCCTTTTGTTGGCACTGCTATTGGAGTATTTATCTGGAAGTGGGTATACACAAGCACATTTACAGTCTCTCCCATGCCCACATCTGCAAGCCACCTGGCTGTGTTTACACCTGAGATGTAATGGGACGGGCTGCGGTGCTTCCCACGCATTCCTGTCATCTTACTTCTGTCAGCTTGTCTAATTCAGCGTTAAGACACTATCCATTACAGCAACAAGGTCACTCCAACTGCAAGAGTCTATCACTATAATTTTGCTACTTTAGGTCAACATTTAATCATAAGGCAGAAAAAAGCTTAATAATTTGTAACTAACAAAATAAAGTTGTGAGCACTTTTAAATCACAAATTAAATGCATCCAGTAAACTTCATGACCACTAGAGGTACTGCAGAGCACTGCGGGGTAAAGTGGGTCCCTGTAATATTGTGCATAAAGTGTTCCTCTGTTATTTTATGAGTCACACACAGGGTTCACAAAAAGAGGTGGGGAGGCTTGTTCTAAGAGACTGTCACAAACTGTCACATCTTCAACATGTTTGTCAGGCCTGGAAGAAAATCAAGGGTGTTTTGTGGTAAAAATAAAAATACCTGACTGTAAACGAGATCTGCATGAGCTCATTTCTAAAATACATCGTCTTGGCTTATGTTACTATTTGACAGAGTTTATTTTAATTTCTATTTCAAGGTTTTGAAAGAGCAATTAGAAACAAGAGACTTCTACAGAATATAAAGGGCATTTCATAAATCCACATCCTTTAATAAAGACTATCCGTATATATACAAAAATATATAAAAAGCAAAACATAAGCAAATAAAGCATTAACTGTACTTTTTTTACCCCTATCATTTTGTTTACATGATGCAACCACCCTCTGTTTTTTGATGAACACAACATAAAAACCTGTATAATGAATAATTAATTACATCTAAATAATTCCAATAATCATGTCACTACATCACTTTTTTATAAACACTTTCTGCAAGCAAAATCTGGTTATTTTACCCTGCAAGTGTATTAAAGTATTTTGGAACTATTTCTATTTAAAGCATTTTGGAAATATTTCAAATGTATATTTTAAATATTTAATTAATGTATAAACTAAAGTGTCATATGCATAACTCAACAGTCACTAAGTTGGCTTTGTTGATTTCCAAATTCAAACTGTAACACAACCAGTGCAAGGAACAAATCTTTTATTTTTTTATTTTTTTTTAAATAGTGTGCTGTATTTCTATGAAAGAACATAAGAGAGCATCTCTCTGATGCTAAGCGTGTACATGAGGTCAAACACTGGAAATGCTCTTAAATAGCCATTTGCACTATTAGCTGCTTAATTTGTCCTGAAATGAGTTAGATACGAAATGGTAATGAGACAAAAATACCTGTTTAATTTAAACAAACACAACTAAGGCAAATAGTACATTTAAAGTTGGTGTAAAGATTATTATATTTCTTTCCGAAGCCTGCTCGCTGCCTGGCTTAGTGAGGGAGGCTGTATAATCAGCTGTAGGTCCCAAAGGTTTAATGCAGCCAACAAGACAAACTGCTTTTCACTCTGCAAACTGTAGAGCCGTCGCTAATTAAATCCCTACAGCACCGCGCCAGCAAACTGAACCGAAAGAATTGTTAATTAAATGAGAGGAAACACAGTCATCAAATGGATCTTTGTGAAGTCATGTCTGGTTGACATGACATACATAGCCTCAGAAAATGTTTAATCAGGGAGACAGAACTCATGACACCTTAATAACAGCACTTTTACGGGGCTCAAGTTTCCTGGTGCTGGCATGGTTCAGCCTCGAACAGAACCGTAATTGTGGACTTCTTATGTAAACTGGCGATTCAATCAAAATGTTAAAAAACGCCACTTTTATCTAAACTCACTTTCAAACGATACAAATATGCTGATGCACGTAATTAGTGCTATATTTTTTGGCTTTAATGTATTCTAAATGTATTGTAAATTTGCCATTTGATGCAGCGCTGTGTTTACGGGAATAAAAGAGCTTGGGAAATCTTGGTTTGGCTGAATGGTAAACAAAGCTAATCTGCAGTGATGAAACAGAGCATTCAGATCTACCAAAATAAACACTTGGAAATACAGACATGATCTTTGATCCACCAACAATAGACCGCAAAATTCAGCACCAAAGAAAAATGCTTTTCTAAATGTGCACTGGAATATTTTAGCAACTACTGAAATGATCAGCCACGTTTATGTGATTTGAACGCTGACACTTCACCTGAGGAATAGAAGTGTGCATGTGCACACTGAAATACCTGGTTATCTAAAGTCATCTTAGTAATCATTTACTTAATCTCATACGTTTTAGTGGTGATCAAGATTAATAAATAAGTCTTAACAGAATTATTTAAGCAGGCTAAATCTAAAGGCAGCCAAATTAATCCAAATTAATACACTATGGCTAAAAAAAGAAAGATAAAAACAGCAGTGAGTGTGCAACTTGTTAGTGAGTGTAGTTAGTGAGTGATGATAATAATGAGGTTCAAAAAAATTAAATGTAAGCAAATTAAAAAAACTAATTATTTATCCTGAGCTAAACTAAATGATTGAGAAAACCATCTTCCTTTTAACTACACGGTGCAAAGCCTGGCCACATGTTAACATGACATTATTAGCACAGAGACCCTCGTTACAGTCTGTGCATCCGGGCCTGACTGGGCACTACACATACACAATTTACATTTACATCAGAGTCAGCAGACAAACCTTATGCAGCTTGACTCTTTTCATTAAGCAACTGTGGATTAACAGACTTGATCAAGAGACCAACACTGGCAGTACTGGAACTTAAACCCTGGACGTTCTGGTTAACGGTCCAGAATCTTAATCGATGTGCCACAACAGTGAGTACAATAGGCCCTGTCTGACTAAAAGGTCCGACGAGGGATCACCTCCCATAGCAGGGCATACTGACAAATTCAGCATATAATATAATTATATATCTACATCTATATAGCTATATCATACAGCATATAGTCTGAATGTCATGGGCTTTTGTCTAGTCGACGGATTTATGGGGACACTTCAGTAATGGCACAAAATACTCTTTTATAATATTGTGAAATCATGATGGTATGACATGATTCATCAAACTTTGCACAACCCTGGAAAATATGTCAGCTCAAGGGCACACCATGATTACATTAAAAGGGGGAACATACCAAATACTAATAACTTTTGAGCTTTATTAAGTTTTATTTTTAATTTTAATTTTTTTTACAGAAATGTAACATTTCACTTAAATTGTTATTCTGATTAAATTTACTATAATGAAAACCATTGTATTATATTTAAAAAAAAAACGCTCCAATGGGCATCATCATTTTGTCCCAAACCGTCTAATAATTGTGCTTAAACTTTTTTTTTTTAAATTGAAATTGCTAAAATGATTCTCAGAGTTCCATTTCCATTTTGAGTGACTCTTTTGAGCAAATTTTTCCTCATCTCACAATGTCTGACTGTTCCCTAATACCCTCAAAGACGCTACCCTAAGTGATCTAAACATATGCTGAAGGTTAAAGGGGTGACCCTGATCAAGCATAATCTTTTAATAGTGCTGTAATCACAACCTGCTGCTGAGGCTCTATGTGAGGGAAACAGAAGACAGTAGTAGCTTCTAAGGGTCACGGCTTGCACTGTCTGCGGCATGGTTCACTGTGTAATGATTCTTACAGTGGTTTCGTAGCCCAAAGTGCTGAGGGAATTAGTGCAGGGGTCAGGATGGAGACACTGTGGTCAGAGGCAGTCTGGCTGTTGCTACTGTGTCCCCAATAATGCCACTGTACACAGACATAGCCAAAAAGCATGAGGATTCCTGCAGGCCTCACAAAGAATCAGGACCTACTAATAGCCACAAATCTCTACCCATGGTTTTGTGGAAAAACGGCGACCAGGAGAAACACTGACAGGAGGAGGTTCATTTGGGGAAACGTCAAGTTTTTCGGAGCCAATTTGAGCACAACACAAACGATGGGGAGCAAAAACATTAAACAGAGCAGCCCATCAGGCTCCTCGTGGAAAAATACGAAAAAAAAAAAAGAAGTCTGAATTTGTGTGCACAGACATTCAGACTCCTTCTCAATCGACTGCGTGGAGCGCTCGCCCTGCATGCCGCATTTAACGTTATTCCGTCTCTCAAGTTACAGACCAGATGAGGAGCAAAGATCCTAATGATACTCATCATGACATGAAACGGCACTGCTGCGTCTTTGAGGATGATTTTTCCTCTCTTATTCTTCATTTCGCCCTGATATTGATGGAGGAGAAGCAGTGGAGAGGTGGAACGCTATGCAAAGCGGAGGCATGCCAAAGCTTCCGCCTGCATTCTGGTAATGGCTCTCTCTGATTGACTGTGGCATTCGAAATTACCTCGGCTGACTCCGCTCATTATGTATGCCTTCATCATTTAAAGCTCTTGCTGAATGGTGAAATTCAGTTTGCACAGAGCAAAAGAGTTTGAAATGTCTTTTCGAGGGACGAATGTCATAAACAGGTCTAAATTGGGAGTGCCTTATATTATGCATTTAATAAGTAGGAAAAAATGGATTATGGGTGCGGGGTGTACCTGAGTCCAGTGGCTCTTCATCATCCAGGGTTTTCAACAGTTTGGATTTGTAATCCCGAAACTGCATGTACTTGAAGAGTCTGCGCAATTTCTTCTGCAAGAGGCATAAAAACGGGTCGTGAGGCTTAGAGAAAGTGAATGTGAGACAAAGGATAGAGCAATTTTTATAAAGGGTGGAGGCCTAATTTTACGAGTTCCAGCGATTCCAATCATACCACATACTGGAGCAATCAACTATCAAGTGCTGAAAGGCCAGAGTCATTGGGCATGTTTGCTTTAGTAATATCCTCTCCAAATGTGCCTGTGTGTTCTCGTTACCTTGTCCTTCCTCATGAGGAAGATGATATCCTCTGGTGCTATGACCCTGGCTCCTCGCAGAACAGCCACCTCAGCTGCCTGGTGAAGCTGGAGAAAGAGAACAAGAAGAGTCAGCTTCTAAAACAAAATGTTCACCCATAAGCAGCACAACAACATCGCGCTTCAAATGTTTTGTTCTTTTTTTCTGCCAGTCAACGCAAGTTGGATGGATGAGTCACAGCATCTGCTGTTTAAAAACCTTGAGGGCGCTGATAAGAAACCACATATTTTTGAGAGCAGCACTTTTATTGTCACATAGGGTCTTCATAAACTTCAGACCATTTTGGCAGGGGTAACGTTTGTTTTGCTTTCTCAGCACTCAAATATGACAGCGCAGATGTCCTTGTCTACAGGATAAACAAGAGAAGTGGAGCAATACTTGGAAAATAAGCCAAATAGGCAATAGTACAATCCAGGTGCGTGTCCTGGGAACTCTAGCTACAATCGAGCTATTGAAGGCTTAGAATAATAATTACAAAATATTATCATATACTCTAAAATACTCACCTTATTAGGTACACCTCACCAGAACCGGATAGGACTTCATAACTTTAATTCTTCACAGCACAAATTTTTATCAACAAGATGCTCAAGTTCAAGTTCTAGCAACAAGCTAGCAACATTCCTGAGATATTTTGGTCCATATTGATACAATAACATCATGCAGTTACTGCAGATTTGTTGGCTGCTCATCCACAATGAAACTCCCGTTCCACCACAACTCAGAGATGCTCTGTTGGATTGAGATCTGGTGGCTGTGGAGGCCATTTAAGTACAGTGAACTCACTGTCACGCTCACAAAACAGTTTGAGATAATTTGAGCTTTGTAACATGGTCCATAGCAGATGGTTCACTTTGACCATAAAGAGATGGGTATGGTGAGCAACAATACTCAGGTAAGCTGTGGCATTTCAGCAGTGCTCAGTTTATATGAAATGGCCCCAAGTATGCCACAAAATATCCACCACACCATTAAAGCACCACCAGCAACCTGAACTGGTGACAAAAGGTTGGATAGATCTATGAGTTTATGTTGTTTACACCAAATTCTGACCCTACCATCTGATTATGGACTGTGGTGGCCTAGTGGATAAGATACTGGACTTTGGACCAGAAGGCACAGGGTTCAATCCCCACCTCTTCCAAGCTGCCACTGTTTGGTCCTTAGCTTGGAATGTAAGACACTAACAATTGTAAGTCGCTCTGTGAATGTAAAATTATCACAGCAGAAATCACATCAGAGCAGACCAAACTTTTCTAATCTTCTATTGCCCAATTTTGGAGAGCCCGTGTGAATTGTAGTCTCAATTGGCTGTTGTTAACTGACAGGAATGTGTGTGTGTGTGTGTGTGTGTTAAAGAAGACCCCACATGACATCACACATTTAGTGATTTCTATAACACGCTTAAGCTGCTTCAGTTTATCATCTCATGTGGTTTGACCCCTGAATGTTAAAAATGCTTCAGTTTGGCCATGTGTCTAAAATAATAGAAAATCATCCAGATCCACAGCAAACCTTCTCAGGATAATAAACTGATTTATAGTACATCTTAAGTAACTTTATTTGTATACATTAATACAAGAAATTGAATATAGCAAAGTAGTGAATGAGTAAGTCAATCAATGCAAAGGTGAGAGAATGAGCAAGTAAACAAACTAATATGTATGTGAATTAATGAATATGTGACTATTTATTTAATAGATTAATGTCTATGTGAATTACTGAATGTAATCAAGTAATAAGTAAGTTTATTACGTCATGTGCATTTGAATTCATGAAAACGGGATTTGACAATTTAATTAATTAATGGGTAAGTCAATAAATAAGCAAGTAGCTTATTGATGAGTAAATGGTTGAGCTAACCAATGAATGAGTGAATGAAGAGAAGTGTATTTATGACTATGTGACTAAATAATGAATGACCGAGTGAATTAATAGGGAAGACAAATGGGCTATGTGAATAACTGATGGGTAAGTAAATTAAGAAATGAATACATTATTGGGCCATGTGAATTAATGTGTAAGGGAATAGATAAGTAAACTAGAAAATGTGTGAGTGAAAGTGTGAGTAGATTATTGAATGTGTGAATGAATAAAAGAGTCAATGAATGAACAGGTGATTTGATGGGTACTACATAAATAGGGTTACAGAACATAGAAGAAGATTTTATTTAGTGAATTAATGAACTGAAAAGTAAGTAATAAGTTAATTAATAAGTGAGTTAAGTGAATTAATAAATTGGTAGATTAATTCAGTGGATAAATGAATGAGTGAATAAATAAATGAAAAATAAATCATGTGTCTGCATCTGTGATTGGGAGTTTATTTGCTATGTTAGAGGAGCTTATCAGCAGTATATTGCGCAATGTTTATTTTCTTACATGAACTCAAGTTTTTTAGCCAAATAGTGAATTTTTTAATTGTTTGCTTTTGTGTGTTTTACATGCAATTGCTATGTGAATCATTTTAACAGAACCTGTACCACAAAGAATTACTTAATTACACTACGTGGTATATATCTATAAGTGGTCTTTTATTAATAATTAATTAAAATGATTAAATAATTAATTTCCAGTCGTTTGTGAGTAGTATCTGAAATAGAGCTCAACAAGCAAATAAGTAACATCAAGTTTTTTAAAATTTTATTTCAAAATTGAATGTGTCAGGTTTCCAGAGACATATTAATTTAATGAACTATTTTAAAATCTCTGTACAGGTCCAAGGAATATTAGCACGCCAAGAGGAACAAGACACTACACACGCTTCAGCCTTATGTGTAAGAGTTGTGTAATTAATACATGTCAAGCTCTACTCTATACATTTTGTAGAATATAATGGCCTTATTCATCTTCTTTATTGGCTTATGGTTATAGGACGTACACAGGGATGTTACATTCATATGGAAACAATCTTTACAAGCTCTAGGAATATGAGAGTTTGAGAGAGAGTTTGAGAGACAGAGTGAGAGAGTTTGAGAGAGAGAGACCAATTGAATCAAGCCTAGACACAGTCATTTCATTTTCTTGCCAAAAAGAGCAGAAACACCTCATCCATCTCTGTCACCTTGCCGTGAAAATGATAGCTGTCCACACAAATCAGTAAATCTAATGAACTCTGGAAATAAAGGAATTTATGGAAAAACTGCCGTGTCAACTTACCCACATTTGTAACCCTAACCTTGCAACGATAATGGACCAAGTGAAACCAATCACTTAAATCAATTTATTAGAAGAAGGGTTCTGTAGGACCACATTAGTGTACAGGTTATGATCAGAAATACACTTTATAATTGAAAAGGAATAAATATAAACACAGTCTTGGACAAAATAAAAATGATAGCCAGTTTAGTATAGATCATATATAAGAATAAATGTTGAAAAATGCACAGTAAAACACTTTCAATATGGATCATTCTGGGTTCTTGCATCAAAAATCTTAGATATTTCATGGTTGGTTTTTATTCATTTATAAATAAACATCCACGCCTGCATTTTAGATCTGCGATACACTCCAATCCAGTGCGAGCACTTGGGTTTGTCGATGGCTGGTGGGTGGGCTGCTGATGTTTCATGTGATTCCCCCTGGCTTTGTTACCTTCTAGTTCTCTACTTTTTAGCTATGCTGCTATAGTAGTGCTGCTGGAGCTTCCTGCAGCACATGACATCAGTGATCGTTAACAGACTTTGTGTAATTAATCAGTAAGTAAATACATCTTCTCTTTTCTCTCCGAGCTGATGTTCCACACTCTAAGATGTTTATCCACTTCAGCATCACTCTACTAGTTTTCATCAACAAAAACTAGTTCCATCATGTAAAGGCCCAACCAGAGGGCAGCAACACTCTCCATCCTTTAGTTGACAGGGGACGATTCGGATCGGACAAAATATATGCCGATATGCATGTTTTTTTTTACATTATTTCATTTATCTGTTATTTAGTTAGCTAGTTATTATAGTTAGTTAGTAATTTAGTTAGGTTTACTATTTATACAAACTTAATTATTTTAATTAACATCTAAGCCAACCAAGGAGAATGGGTCTGTTTATGAAAATTGGTCTTTCCAAGGTTTCTTCACTGCAACTTTTAGGGAGTTTTTCCTTTCCACTGTCACCCTAGGCTTGCTCAATTTTGGATTGGTCTTTTAAGATCATATAATTTGGGACAGTAACCACGTAAGTAAGCACCTACCACTTCATAATGTTTCCATTCCTGTTCACCACACAAAGACATTTTGGCACAAATGATAGCAAGTGATAAGGGATTTCAGGTGTCTTTTTGTCCCCTTCTTCCTGCAAACAGACACATCCCCTAAAAGCCTGGCTCTTAGACTTGTTGCTCATAATATTCAGAAAGGATCTTTTTCATCTTTGGTCTTTTTTCCAAATAAGACCTGGAATTCTGATTTCTCTGACCACATCTGTTTCTACTGTGTGATGGTCCATCCTAAATGCCTCGAAGGCATCAAGCTCCAAGACTTAGCCTTTTGTGGCTGCTGCTTTTTGTACCAAAATCATGGTTACAATCACCTGTTGACATTACCATTTGAAATAACATTAACATTCAGTTTAATAATTTATCACTAGCTCTAAATTGCCCCATCTCACTTTTATTATGTGTTGCAGGCATGAAATGCATTAATAAATCTAATTTCGGGTTGTAGATAAACCCTTTTTGTTAACTTTTTTTTACATTTTCATTTATCTAATTCATACATATATTTAAATAGTACAGTCATTAATGATTACATATGACTTTCATACATGTATAATAAATGCATAAATATTAGCTCATTTTTTCAATGTTTATGCCTTTAACAGACTGTAATTAAAATGAAAATAGGTATAAAATATAAATTAATAAAAATTATGGTTATGAGTTTACATTTATTCTTACACTACAATATTCACACAGTTTCGACATCACAGGCAACTTAAGTGCTTTATTATGTTTCGAGCAATATTTCAGCCTATTATAGTAGTATTAGTAGTAATATCATGTTTTACTATTATTTATTAACAGATAAGAATATATATACATATATATATATATGCAGCCATTCTTAGATAACAGTAAACATTTGTTGGTTGTAAAATATGTTTGCTTGCAAATGTGGATTTCAGTGTGGAGTTTGGAGGCAGAATAGGCCTCACACATGCAATCACAGGGGGAGCATTTAAAACGTATGAGCTTGCAGAGCTTCATTTAGCTCTGTCTGGCCTGGCATGGCCCCAATGTTGACAGACTGACTGCAGTATCTGTCCAGCTATTTAACAGGAAAGGAGTTTTTAATAGACAAAAATTATCTTAAGTACACCTCTCATCCTTCAAATGTAACTGAGCCCAAACACCAACCAGGCTCAGAATCATTTACTGCTTGCCTATGTAAGTATCATTCCCTAAGATATATATTATTACAGAATCAAATGCATTACCACTGCATACTGGCACTTTTCAAGTTCAAATATTAACTTAATTTCAAAGTACCATTTAACACAATAACATTTGAACAAGAGGATGGAAACATCTTTACAAATGACTAAAAACTAAATGCTTGGGGTGTTTTACCCTGATTAACCTGGTCAGTGTGGTGGTGAAGGGACTGGAGCCTAACTGAGGAATTAATTTGGCACAGGTAGAGGTACACCCTGAACAGAGTGCCAGTCCATCAATATTCTTCACATTCCATACAGTATACAGCACTATTAGTCTACAGGGAACAGACATAATGAAACAAATAGTTATCAGTATTAATTTAGGGGACTTGTGTCTTTATGGATCAACTTCCAACCATTTATAGCTCCACAATGCTGTTTTCATATTAGCCATATAGCAATTTAGCAATTAGCTAGCCATAAGCTAAGGCGTGGCCTAGTGTAAACAATTACTGTATAAGTAATGATATGTCTTCTAAGCCAGTTGGTCCAACATAATTTTCCCATTTGATACAAAAACTGCGTAAAAAGCTTAGCTAACTACAAAACCTGTTGCCGGCTCCGTTCTTTAAAAATTGGGATTTATTTTTATTATTAATTTCTTTTATTGTCAGAAAGTTGAAAAGTTGTCCATGGTCATAAGTATGAGGCTGTTTTGTGACTAATGTTATAAATTCTGATGATCGTGTAAGACAGCAGTTTAATATGCTAGGCCACCACCACTAAGGCCTGGATTCGAGTAGTGGAGTAAGTAGTTAGCAAGTAATTAGTTGAGTAACAAACCGAAAAACAAAACAAACAAACAAACAAACCAATAAAAAACAACTAATTACACTATCACAACAATTACTGCGTAAAATACAGTCCCTTAACTTTTTACTCATTTTATCTACTATAAATCTATTAGATTAATTATCTAATAAATGCTATTATATTAAATTATCTGAATCAGTGCACTTTTAGGAATTAATGGATTATCTGAAATGTATATAGACAAAATAAATGAAAAAATGACTTACAACCCTAGCAGCAAGACACACAAGTATGTTCACTACCTAGTTATCTAAATGTACTTTGTTCCAGGGAACACATCAGATAATTATTGTTCAAAAAGCAAAAGTCTGTTTTAATTAGAACCCTTGTCTATAGTTTGACACACTATGTGTGGAATTTGATTATCAGGGATTTCGTATTCATACTGTAATTTGTTATAGTGAGTATAGTGAGAACGAAATGCTACATAAACTTAGATAACGAAAGATCAGATAGCAGGGATTGACTGCATTACATTTTAAGCAAGAAAAGTTGACTGTGATTTAATTTATATCTAACTTATCATATCCCACTAAAATAACTTTTAGAAGTTCTGGTAGCTTGAGCCGAATTTAACCCAAAATGTCAATAAAAGAAAAATAACCTGCTCCCATTTCTTCCTCAGCCCCTCATTTAAAAGCACTTTTTCCTACCACCTGAAGCCTCTGGCTCCCCGAAAAGGTGAAATAACAGATTAATTTTACTAATTGCTCTAATTTTACACTCGATGAAAGCCGTCTCCTGAGCAGCAAGCCTGAATGATGTTGGCTGAGTTGTTTCATTCGGGATGGCTCGCAGAACACTGAGATCTCTGTGGTCTATTTGTAGCAGCTCAGAAGCGAGCACTGTTGACAGTTTACTCGAGTGGCGAAGGACTGTTTTACCATTTCTGGGATGCCTTAGCTATCACTTGACACAGGCATTCATAAGAGGGAGAGTGTTTTTCTGCTTTTTGATATTGGAGTTTGTTCTGGCTGTAGAAATCGTGTCAAACATGAGCGCAGACAGGACCAGAAGGACAAACACTAAAGAGCAACACGGTCAACTTAACCTTTTGGCCTGTGCGAAGCAAACTCTTATATGTAAGCTCAGAATCCCTCGAAAAAACCTAGACATAGACGTAGTGTTTCTAGACATAGTGGACTTGAGGAAGCTCACTCACCATGGGCTCTAATTATAGGAATTCACTTTAATTACCACACATTTTCAAGTGACACGGGCCTCTGAGGACTGGTTCATGTCACCACACAGTGGAGAGGAAAAAAAAGTATGAGCTTTCGTGCCACAGAACAGCAGAAGTCAAATAAACAAAGCTGTTGAACGTAATTTCCTGCGCGCTGCTACTGAAAGGAAATGTTGCACTGCGAAAGATAACAGGAAGACCCGGGGGTATTCCGGTCCCAACGTCCTTGTAAGAATCAATTAAACCGTTTCCTTTAAAAGCAGAGAAAACCAACACGACAATTCTCTTCTGGATAAAAGACAAAACCTGTAGAAAACCTGTACAGACGCATCGCTACGTGTCCAATATAAATCTCATTAGCACCTTTTGGCAGGTCACAGTCTGGGTTGTATCATCCGTAACCTTGCTTGATAAGCTTAGACAATATTGACTTAAGATCGATGGGATCTATACTACGGCTAATTGTATAAGCTATCATAACAGATTTGGCTGGATGATGCCAGCTTAACAGCTTTTGGGTTTCTTGTTTAATAACAGCCGCTAAAAAAAGGCACTCAACTAGCCATAAACAATTAGAAATAATCAGAACAGACTTGCTATCAGCAGACTGGGAATTCCGGGAGCGTTTGCACAGATGACATGTTTTGCTTGTTCTTTGCGGTTTAATGACGTTGTTTAGAAGGAGACGTTATCAATGTTTTGTGAAACTGAGAGTCCCTGAGAGTGGCTCAGTCGGATAAATAAAACACACGCTTCCCATTTTTGGCTGCGTGAGATGGAAATAAAAAAAGCACTGTACAGAACTTACTCTACTTTTCTGTAGATCCTGAGACAGAGCAGGACATGATGAAGACACTCATAGTACACACTCATCAACACACATACCAAAAATCACACTACAGTCAGAGTGTCCAGTCATGTCTTTTGCATTTACATTTATGGCATTTAGCAGGAACCCGTATGCACATCAGCTTACTGAAGTCATTTGTAGTAATATTACTGTATTATTAACAGCTTATCGTCCAATTTTATATATACAAAGCATACTGAGTTTCTGCTACCTCAAGCTTGCACACATATTGTTACTGCAAAGTAAATTTGTCATATAAACAAAGGCTTGACTCTAAATTATTGTATGGATTTCAAAATACAGATCCCACAAACAATTACAAAAAAAGGTAGCATGCACAAAACAGCACAACATTTTCCTATTTTCTGAAGCTTAATTTGAGGTCTAACACGTTCTAAAATCCTACAAGTACTACCATTCAACAAGGTGATCCACTCATTTCTTAAACAGTATCTGCCCGGGCCACACCAGAGGGCAGTAACTCTCTCCATCTTTTGGTTGTCAGGGGGCAATGTGCCTTACGATCCTAAAGTAACTCTGTATCGGGCGAAGCAATTGCCGGTATACATGTCTGTTACGCTATTCTATTCAACAGTTGATTTATCTGTTTTTATTTACTTAGTATTACTAAGTAAAGTCACCCAGAGAGGATGGGTCCCTTTTTGAGTCTTGGACCTCCCAAGGAGAGGAGGTTAGACTGCTGTGTGCTGGCCACTGTGAAAATCACAAATCTGATTGATCAACCTTTTACACATGACTGAGACCAAAATATAATCATAAGAGGCACCTGGGCACATAGTCGAGAGCCATTCTACCGATCACCTATTTGCTACCCCATCTCTAAAGGGTTTGAAGGGTCTGACTGCACCCTGCTGCAATAGGTATGGACGAAGAGCTAAAATGTACGTAGATTTCAATGACACAAACAGTAATAAGATAACAGTGGAAGATCTAAGGTTAAGGCCTTGTACTACTAATCAGAAGGCCATGAGTTAAAATCCTAGCTCTGTCAATCTGCCACTGTGTAGCCCCTTAGCTAACATTTGATTGTTCACTGTTTTGATTAACTGAAGTGGAAATGTGATGTAATGCAATAACCTGACTAAGAGTGTTTATTTTCTTCTTACACCCAATATATGACTCAGCCTATACACTATTACACTGTCATTTTGGGCAAGTCTATCATTTACAGGCTCTCCTCTCCTCTCTTATAATTATTATAATTAAAATAAAAATCTAATTAGCAAGTGTTTAGTCACTGAACATAGGTGTGACAGTTTAACTCCTGTCTGGACACACGTCTTTGGGACTTCTGAAGAGGATGGCCTGTCTTGCCTTTTTGACCACTGAAGCCCACTGTCGGCTTTTGTACAGCATACATCCAGTAAGGGCATGCTTTCATTTTTAAATGGTTTCCTTTGTCTGGCTGGCATAGCAAGGTAAATCAGAAGCAAAAATACTTAATTGGGTGATTCGCATTAGGGTGCATCCTTATGCAACTTACTAAAAATGCAGTATTCACTGTCATATCAGTTACATTTACATTTACCCTTATCCAGAGCAACTTACAATTAATAATCCAATTCTTACAATCCAAGCAATTGTGGGTTAAGGGCCTTGCTCAGGGACCAAACTGTGGCAGAGGTGGGATTTGAACCCTGGACCTTCAGTTCCTAGAGTGAGATACTGGTAAATGAATACAAATAATGACAATATATCTACACATATAAAGTAATGTTAAAAACAACAAATAATGTGTTTCATTCATTTATTAAAAATAGTGAGACAAGCAAAACAAAGCAAAGCAGCAATAAGAACAAGATTCCAGTTAATCACAAAGCTCGGTATGAGTCGCTGTTGCAGTACAAGGGGACTCGTCCTGCTTCCCTCAGGCCCAGCCAACCATGCCTACATAAAGCCCGACTTGGCCACGTTACATTTTAACACTAGCGATCTAGGTCCGGGGCCACAGGGAGTTGGGGATGGCAGGATGCAGGTGAGCATATACCCTGAAAGGGCCACTGTAGGAAGGCACTGTTGCAGCACCATGATTATAACCTCCCCCATGGTTATAGCCTCCCCTACCACCTTTCCTCTTTTAACCACAACCAATCATGCCTGCATAAAGACATGACCAGAGCTCAAACCCCAGGCACCACTATATTGGACTAGCATACTGAAATGCTGCACCACCCAAGTGCTGACTGTTCAATACTGTAGCACAGAAAATGGGTATCTTTAAACATAATGTAAAATGTCTTTTTTCATCTTTTATTATATTTGAATGTTGCTCTTTTAACTCAACATTTGTGGTTGAAAAGCATATTTTAACTGCTTTAGTTGATTTAGATGGCAGAAACACTAGATCAACAAACTAGCCTATTCTGTGTATTTTTGTGTTAGTCTGGTGTACGGTCACAGCACATGACTCACAGCATGTATGACCAATCAGCAATGAACAGGATTGCTTATGCTGTCCCAAATATCATTAGGACATGCTGGCAACAGGTTTTCCAGTTAGCTAAGCTTTTAACACAGTTTTTTTATCAAATGGAAAAATTATGTTGGACTTATAAACCAACTGGCTAAGAAGAGATATCATGAATTCTACAATAAATGTTTACACTAGG
>JAUZSU010023174.1:0-10681 GCA_034780255.1 Parotocinclus maculicauda
CCCCCCCCCCCCCCCCCCCCCCCCGAGTATTTTTGGAATGTGTTGCAGACCTGAAATTGACGTTTATTACCAATTTAAAAGCAGGTGTAAAACAATAGGTTTATGCTACCTGCAGGGGCACACTGAACTAGCCTAGGGCGACAGCGGCAAGGGGAATCCCTACAGAGTATAAGGAAGAAGGCGTGAGAGTTCTATGGGAAGTGTTGTCTGGAAATCCCGTATCAAAGCTTCAGTTCTGCAGCAAAAAAGCTCGAGAGCAATCAAATATCCCAAAGTGAAGGAACAGTAAATAGTGCAGAGCCAAAATACTAATAGTCAAAGCTAAAAGATGAGCTTTTTTAAGCTTTGTGTTCCTTCCATAAGGCGTGTCTGACGTTGAGACGGGATTGGGTTAGGAGTAATTCCATTTTTTAAATTAAAACAGAATAAAAGCAGCGTTAGGACAGCACTGTATATAGTGCTAATAAAACAGGACGAGCTGAGCTCTGGATTTATTCCATTCATGTATCATTTACAGTAGCTAGAACCCTTCCTTTATCACCGGGACACGACGGAACAGGTTTGTTCTTCTCCCGCTCCGGATTCGGCGCCTCCTCATGACTGATGTCTTTAATATGGATCATATTTATAATCACATTTAAGAGAAATGCTTTATTCAAAAAGTAATGCAGGTAACGTCGGATCTATCACACACACACGTACGCACACGCACACACACACACACACACACACACACACACAGATTTAAAGCTAAGTAAGTAGAGCAACAGACATGATTTTTGTTTTATAACAGCAATATAAAAAATAATCATAATAATTATTAATGATAATAATAATAAATAAGAAACAATTAAATAAATATTTTGTGATAATTTTTGTACTTAATTATTTTGTTTATAATATAATTATTATTATTAGAAGTAGTAGTAGTAGTAGTATTATTATTGATAATATTAATACTTACAACAACAACAACAACAATAATAATAATAATAATAATAATAATAATAATAATAATAATAGTAATAATAATAATAATCATAATAGTAATAATAATAACAGTAACAATAATAATAATAATAATAATAATAATAATAATAGTAACAACAACAACAACAATAATAATAATAATAATAATAATTTTTGAAAATAATGATAAAAGCAAACAAATAAATAATTTCTTTTAATAATTTTGTACTTTATTTTGTTTATAGTATTATTTTTTTCTTCTTATAATTTTTTTCCCTCTTCTTCTTCTTCTTCTTCTTATTATTATTATTATTATCATTATTATTGTTATTATTATTATTATTATTGTTATTATCATTATTATTGTTATTATTATTATTTTTTTTTTTTATTGTGTTATTATTATTATTATTATTATTGATAATAATTACACTTACAACAACAACAACAAAAACAATAATAATAATAATAATAATAGCAGTTATATTTTAAAACTGTAATTAATTTATAATTTATAAAGTTAGTATTTATAGTATTTGGTGTATTATATATATATATATATATATATATATATATAATAAAGAAATCAGGTTAAATGTTTAAATGTCCAGTCGTTTCCTTTATCACATTTTTTTGGGTTCATGACCAAACCATGTCTGATTTTTATGAGTTATTCTTTATTTCTGTTCTTCATTATCATAAATAATGAGTTTATAATTGATCTGGCTCGGTGTTATGATTTATACATATTCATACAGGATAATAATCATCATTTTTTACTGATAAATATTCAGTTTGGCTTCATACAGAATGGAAAAAATATTTATTTATTATCTTTAAAATTAGTTAGAAACATTAAGCAATTGTAAAACATAAGGGCTGATAGATCAGTTGTTTATTAAATAGATTTAAATGAATCATGGTGCCCATATAGTCTATGTTAAAAAATACATCAATTAAAAACAAAATAAATATAGAACCTTAATCAGTAAGAAACTGTTTATGTACAGAAAAATATATAAAAATAAACTGAAGTTAAATAAATAAAAGCTTATAAAGATCTATCCTTTAATTGTAAGTATTAAATATTATTATTAAAACAAACATAAAAGGATTAAATTGCAATTAAATCAATAAATGTGTTTAGTCAATTGTCAACAAGTAATATCTAAATGAACATTTTATATACTTAAAAATAAAAATTTAAATATATATCAATATAAAAATAATAAATTCTGTTAAATACTGAAATCAGTTTGCCACATATTCTAATCAGAATTTATTATTATTATATTATTCATTTTTGGCAGTGGCCCATATAGTATAGGTCAAGAATAAATAAATAAATAAATAAGGAAAAAAATGTAAAAATAAATAAATAAATAAATAAATGGCCCTAAATGTAAGAAGTTAAAAATATATATAAAAAAATGTATATTTACAAAAATAATAATTTTCCATTATAATGCATAATAAATGTACTTTGTGTAAAAAATGCATTTAATTATTATAATTTAATCATATATTTAATTGTAATTATATTTCATTATAATTATTATTTCTAAATATATTTTATATGTATTCTAATTATATTCTATATATATTCTAAATATATTTTAAGCGAAACCAGTACCATTAATCTAAAATAAAAATATAATTTGAAAAAAACATAATATATTAAATGGCAATTAAATCACAAAATAGGGCTCATATAATATATTCAAAAAGATTTTATTTATTTAAGAAATGTCTAAATAAGTATGACATTACATGTAAAAAATATAAAAAATAAAAATAAAATAAAACATATGTTACATAATATATTTATTATTTTTTGTAACCTTTCACTAATTTTAATTCTGATTTATTTTTGCAGTTTAGACTGCACACTGTAGCTGGGGAGGGGGAGTGGGTTGGGGGTCAAAGCCCATTTTGATTTTATTATTAAAAAGAGATTTCCGTTCTCACGTTAATAACAGACTGAGTGTAAACACTCCGGGTCCTGTGAGCACCCCTACGGGAGGGCGTGGAGTCACCTGAGGCCAGCGTCTCGTACCGGTTAATGCTGATGAAAATGGGACACATTAATTTCATCCTCCGCAATTATCCTCGGGACCCGCGAGCGGCGCTGGAACCATAAATCACAATTCGGCTGAGTCGAGGGCCTTCATTAGGCTTTATAAGGGCCGGGCGGGCACAGAGGGAACAAGGAGCGACGGATCAGAGCCGAGGGTCACGGCAAGGAACCGTAAGGATCTGCTGCTAACGTCCAGCTACCACAGGGTCCATCCAGAGGTCATGTGGAGTCCATGACCTAATAAGGAGCAGTCTTTAAGCCCCAGGCTGATTGGTGGGGTATCTGTGGGTAGAAGTATTTAAACCCCACTGTCCAAACTCCCAGTATAACATCTACTGGTCTGAATGGAATTCTTTAAAAAGCCTCTTTAAGGTTGGAGCTTCATTTCATGGGATGGAAAATAAATGGTTTAATTTGGAGAATTTTTGTAGGTAATAAAGCCGTAATGCCGTAGGGTAAGAATAATGTCGTAATATTTTCCGATATAAATGCGTAATATTCATATAAAAAAGTGTCCGATTTAGGGAATAAAGTCGTAATATTTGGAGGATGAAGTCTTCAGAGTTGAAGAGTAAAGTTTAATATTATTCTAAAGTGAGCAAAATTAGATTTTCGGCGCTAAAATCTTTTTTAAGATGTTCTTCCTTAAATATTTACCTTATTTCTAATGCAAACCCAAAGCTTTTTATATTTATATATATATATATTTATTTATTTAACTCATGAAAGTGAATTCTAATCCTGTATCACAAGTCCAGTTTGGCTCCTGCCTCTGTTTGGAACCTGGTGAGGGTCGCAGTGGCTCGCCCTGTACGGGACGCCGGCCCATCTGAGGACCTCCCTTGCCCCCAAACGCTCAAATCTGGTCCTGGGTTGGGACCCAGTCTTTACTGGGCAGAGATTAAAGCTCTGAGTTCTGATTTATTAAAAGTGTAATTAATGCAGGAGCGTCCCCGTCCCCGTCCCCGTCCCCGTCCCTGTCCCCGTCCCTCCTTATGTAAAGTTCTTTCGAGCAGCTACCTGATTTATTTTGCACACTATTAGAAATTAATTAACGACTTCCCCGCTCTGCGATAGTGAAGCTCATTTAAAGGTCTGATCTTATCTTCAGCTTCTTTTTAGGAATATAATCATTTTATTGTAATGAGAAAGCAGAGCGTGTGTGTGTGTGTGTGTGTGTGTGTTGGGAAGTGTCTCCTCAAAGCCTCGTACCTCCAACGTTAGGGGCGTTATTTTATTTATTTAGCACTCGTCTCGGTATCAGGCCGTGGCCCCGGACCTAAGTTGCGGCCCTTAATGCTCTTCCTCCTGCCGGCGTTGGCTTTTGTTTTCCGAAGCCTTTCAGCACGGCGACGTCGTCGGCCCGGTCCGTCCTCCGATGGCAGGAGCTGTGGCGCCTCTCGTTTTAGAAAGATACGGCCTGAGTGGAGAGGAACCACCTCAATCAGGAGGAGCATCCATAATTCAGCAGAGCAGAGGATCTGTGCAGCAGGTCAAAAAGTCTGCTGCATAATTGAGGAGCACAGAAAGCTCCAGCCGCTGCCGAGTGTGTGTGTGTGTGTGTGTGTGTGTGTGGGACCATGACATCAGCCCAGCGCTTGTGTTAGTTTGCTGCTTTGCTCCTGAAGGTTGTGTTAGTGGATCAGAACTGAACAGGCTCGGGTTCGATCCTGTTACATCACTTTTAGAACTTAAATATAAATATCAGCCTAGGGTAACAGTGGCAAGGAAAATCCCTAAGAGCGAGACGACCTAGATTTTACATATGAGAATGAAAATAAATATATGAATCATCTTATTAATATGGATAGTTGAAATAAAATAAACATAAAATTAAATACATTTAAATTCAATATAATTCATAATATAAAGAGAATACAACATTATGAAAAGTGTTATAAAACAAAAAAAATATAAAAATAAAACAACAACAAAAATAACAAATAACAAAAATAATAATAAAATCTACGGATTATAAGGCAATATTATTTATAATAAATAAAATATTTGAATAAATAAAAATGGATAGTAATAAAACTATAGATATAAGGCAACAGTACATACTGTATATAATATATAAAATATTATATAAAGTTAAATAGAATACAATATAGAATATAAAACTATAAAAAAATAGACCATTTATATATATATAAATAATAAAATAAAGAATATAAGACTATAGAATATAGGCAATATTATATATAATATATAAAATATAAAATAATAAAATAAAGAATATAAGACTATAGAATATAGACCATATTATATAATATATAAAATAATAAATAATAAAATAGAGAATATAAAACTATAGAATATAGACGATATTATATAATATATAAAATAATAAATAATAAAATAGAGAATATAAAACTATAGAATATAGACAATATTAAATAATATATAAAATAATAAATAATAAAATATATAATATAAAACTATAGAATATTGACAATATTATAATTAATATAAAAATATTAAATAATAAAATATATAATATAAAACTATAAAATTAGACAATATTATAATTAATATAAAACTATTAAATAATAAAATATATAATATAAAACTATAAAATATAGACAATATTATATAATACATAAAATAATAAATGATAAAATAGAGAATATAAAACTATAGAATATAGACAATATAATAATTAATATATAAAATAATAAATTAAATAAAGCAGATGCTATAAACCTACAGAAAAGAAGTGTGTACAATAAATAAAATAAGTATAATAAAATAAGAATATAGACCTATAAACACAATCACATATTATATATAAAATATTTATAAATATAATGAATAGAGAAATAAACAAATCTTGTTGTTTTTATATGAATTACATTTATTTAAAGCAGTTTTTTCTTGATTAAGCTTGGAATAGGACAAAAGTATTTGGACAGCTCCAGGTTTTAAGCGTCCTGTCCTAACTGTTATTACAGAGCTTGCTGTTCTAAGAGCTCCCAGGTTCTAGGAAGGCAGATTTTGGACCGTGACTGTGGGGATTGTTGCCCAGACGCATTAAAGCAAATAAACGATGATGGTTTATGGACAGCTGTCTGCACGGAAAGACGGGAAAGTTTTCCTCTCTGACACGAGAGCGTTATGGAGCGAGGGATCGATTGTGTTGTGTTGTGTTGTGTTGTGTTGTTTTACATTCCGTCTTCGACCCTGTAAGAGCTTCTTCTTTGTTTAAAGGCTTTTTGAGAAGCAAAACCGTTATCTGTAGTTAAAAGAGGAAAAGTTCAACTTCCAGTGTGTAAGAGCAGCTTTGTCTCTGTCCCTACACACACACACACACACACACACACTCTAGCTTATTGAATTATGGATCTGCTCCTCTACAGCCGACCCAGCACACAATCCCGGTGATAGACCTGTGCTTACAGGGGCGTCTTAGGGACCGAACGAGGCAGGGAGAGAAATATGTGTCACGAAACGCAGCCGAATTTCCATACCGCCTGTCAAGAGCTTTTCTGTCTCCCATTTTCCAGCCAGTCACATTTGCTACGGCTTAACCTGACGGAGGGAACTTTTTCCCATTCGAAAAAATAATGAAATAAATCAAATAAGGTTCGGGGGGGGAAAAGTTTTGCAGTTGTGCTGCTCACACAAACGGGCTGATATGTAAATGTATGCATGCGTGTGTGTACGGGTCTACGTATTACTCTGTGTGTGTGTGTGTGTGAGAGGGAGAGGGGGGCACCCGGGGACGCGTCAGTGTGTGTCGGTGCGTGACTACAGACGGACCGGTCGCCGTTCTGACATCTCCCCATAGCCTCCCAGTCCATCCACACGCCTCCAGTGGCACATATCTATGCATTTATTAACATCAGGACACACTCCTGCCTCCGGGGGTCGCTCCGACGTCCTGCAGGGCTCTGGGCTTTCCGTCTCCACGTCTCCACGTCTCCACGTTCTGATCCGTCCCGATGGGTTTGCATTTTAAGCCACTTGTGAATTATATATAAAAAAATAAGCAAGAAATCTCCAATAAAAAATATAAGTAAAGCTTATTTAGTAATGATTATGATCAAATCGTTTGGGCAAAACGTTTATGTTAATTTAGCAATCATAAGCGCTGGTGTAAAACCTACATAAACCCTTTATTACACTTTCATAACCGACACAAAATGCAGACTTTCGAGGAAAGTATTCAGATAAAAGAATTAGAATTTTCTTTTTGGATTATATAACCTTGACTCGGGGTATAGAATTAAATTCAGAGGCCTTATTATAGAATTACTAGTCTTTATTTGGGATAAATGGGCATATCTGTGACATTTAAAACAGTAAATAATTCTAAAATGCTGTTATTATAATGTCATAATGATAATATAAAAAAAATAATAATAATAGTAACAACTTTATTTTGTAAAAATTTAAGAAAGGTAGACAAATATTAAAATGCAGAAACCGGATTAATTAAAATAAATTAAGATTAATATTTTTATTGTATGATGTCACCTGTAATTAGATGTTAGATATTGAGTTTGATTTTAGCCTTATAAATAAAAAACGTATTTTATTAACTGCAGCTATTTTCAATTAATTACTTTTTTTATATTGATACAATTTTCTTAAATAAAATAAAACCTGAGTTATTTTTCTTGGAATTAAATTGTAGTTTTATACGTAAAGTGTGTATAAAATGTTAGCTTAACTGATTTAATACCACATTTTTTAACTTTACTTAAATCTCATATATAAAGTAAAATTGGAGGATTTATTAAAATATTATCTTTATTATTGTTTCAAATATGGAATGAACAGAAACAACAAAAATATAATAATAATAATAATAATAATAATAATAATAATAATAATAATAATAATTATTATTATTATTATTATTATTATTATTAATGATGATAATTATATTCATTATTGTTATCAATAATAATGAATAATAATAATAATAATTAAATACCAATTTATTAGAATCAGTTACTTTTCACTAATTGTTATTGATTAAAATGTATAGTAATAATAAAAATAACAGCAATAATAATAATAATAATTAATAATAAAAACACACTTATGATAATAATATTTATTAATAATAATAATAAAAATAATAATAATAATAATAATAAAAATACTAATAATAAAAACACATTTATGATATGAATAATAATTTTTGTAATAATAATAATCATCATCATCATCATAAAATTAATAATAAAACACTAAAAATAAAAACATATATGATAATAATAATATGTATTAATAATATTTTTATAATAATAATAACAATAATAATAATAACAATAATTAATAATAAAAACACATTTATGATAATAATATTTATTATTAATAATAATAATAATAATAATAATAATAATAATAATAATAATAATAAAACACTAATAATAAAAACACATCTATAATAATAATAATAATAATAATAATATGTATTAATAACATTTTAATAATAATAATAATAATAATAATAATAGTAATAATAATAATAATATTAGCAGGGCTCCACTCTTGGCGTAATTATAAATAACATTGTTTAGAAGCGACGCTTGCATTGTAAGCGCTGATTTTTGGGGTTTGTCGCTGTGCAGCAGTCCACCACACTGCCAGCAGGGGTCGCTGTACCTCAGTGTGACACCTGACCTGGCTGGAAGGCATCTCTGGGTCTCAAACCCAGGTTAGAAATCCAAACGGATGTAGGGTATGTTAGTAGGAGCATGAGCTCATTCTATAAAAACCTGACCTGGTTTTAGCCTTTGTGCTGAGCACTGTCACCCCGGCTCAGATCTGTTTGGCTCCCTCTCGTCCCGGCCAACTTTTTTAGAAGGCGCTAATGCTTAAATGGGGTTAGCGGAAGGTTAAAAAGCGCTACACGAGCGAGCTCATGAATATTTGAAGGTGCTGACTGGGGCGTCGGTGAGGGGAAGCTCGCGTGTCACTTCGCCTCGCTCCACTTGCTCCTACAGGCTCCGGGTTTTAAGCACGGCCTCGTGGTCGTTCCACAGAACCTCAGCTACACCTCCAGCACCATCCGCACCTTTATCACCGCTTTGAAAGGAATCAAAAGATACCCGACGGTCCCCTTATAAATCCGTTCTGCTTTTAGGTCCCGCTAAAGGCCTCCCGAAAAATAAAAGGGCTGATCTAAAGAGTCGGGCCGCTCGTCCTGAGCCTATTTCAAGGTGAATTGTGGCACAAAAGCTGCTGATTCTGGACCTTCTCCGCTCTGTCAGGTCCACTTCCAGTCCTCGTCCATCTGCAGAATGAAGCCGAGCGACAAACGGCCCTAACGATCTTAGTCACGCCCCCGACCAAAAACAAACATACACGCCGTTTTGTCACTTCGGCTTTAGGTTCAGGCCGGGCTTTGCCGGGTGGAGGGTCGGTCGTACGGCTGCGGGACAAAGTGTTGGCACCCGGGGTAAACGACGCCTTCGGTTGACCTGTTTTAACTAAATAATGACACATCATTTGGGGATTTTGCATGTTCTTCTGATACCTGTATGGGTTTACTTGGTTATTTCTCGAACTAAGTGAAATGTATTTTTACATATTTTATTAAAAATTTCGATAACTTTTACGGACTGTTTTTCAAACAGGCTCACGACGCTAGCACTTAGGAATCTATTTATTTATTTGGTTAATCTATTTATTGTTTTAGTAGTGCTCAAAAAGCTGTACGTCTGATACGTCTATACATTCCTAAGATTAATAAATCCTGGATCGTTAAAGCTAAAGATGAGGTTTAAACCCCGTTATGTAGATAATCCCGCTGTGTGACGTTCAGGGTCGATCCCATTTAACGTTTACAAAAGATTTAAGATTCAAAATCGAACTTTAAATCGAACTTTAAATGATTATCCAGGTTTTATTTTAAGTCGGAATTTATCGTATGTATTTTTTATTTATTTAAGTTTAGTGGTGAAGTTTAAAAGATAAGTTTGGGTTAATCTGGGATAACTGAAGCTACAATGTTGGACTAAAATAACTCTTAACATGTCTGGAGAAATTTATTAACCATTTAATTAAATAAATAAACTTTTATTATTGAAGAAAATCCACAGTATATTTTGGTTCTTTGCTTATTCTGTTTAAAGGTTATTTGTTGGATTTGCTGCTGTTTTAGGCTGTAGCTCTTAAAAAGACCTCCTTTCAATAAATACTCTCAATAAATACTCTCAATAAATACTCTTAATAAATACTCTTAATAAATACTCTTAATAAATACTTTTAATAAATACTCTCAATAAATACTGTTAATAAATACTCTCAATAAATACTCTTAATAAATACTCCTAATAAATACCTTTAGTAAATACTCTCAATAGATACTCTTAATAAATACTTTCAATAAATACTCCTAATAAATACTCTCAATAAATACTCCTAATAAATACTCTCGCTTTTTTTTTTTTTTTTAGTTTACTAAAATATATGTTTGATTCAGTGTTTGTTCTGTTCTGTTTGTTTGGTTAAATGGATTATTTTAGTTTAAATTTGTTTGTTATTACTTTACTCTACTGTTAGGAACTTTTAATAATCGAGTCCGAGTCAAGGTCGAGATTTTTAATAATCGAGTCCGAGTCAAGGTCGAGACTTTTAATAATCGAGTCCGAGTCAAGGTCGAGACTTTTAATAATC